>NMRA01000003.1:2296687-2327516 GCA_002633005.1 Phoronis australis | reverse complement strand
ACGATTTTGGGAACTGAAATAGGGACTGCTCGAAGAAAAAGTTTCATAACGGGAGTATTTGTTCGAGTTGGAAGGAATTAAACACATCGACAACCTCCTAAGGTGTTCCTCTATGCGCAAAAGGTATTTATAACAACGTGACTTTGATGGTTTAGTCGGTGCGAGGCATAATTCGCCGAAAAGCTTCCGGCGTACAGAGAGCCTATAGCCTCTACATCGCCTCTGCTTCGGGCCAACAGAGGCGATGGTCATTGCCTAAGGACAAGGTGACATTGGACGATTGGTGACAGGTGTGAAATCAAAATCTAGTGACTACAGTTGGTGGGTCCTAAAATGGATAATGATGCCCAGCAGCCGTTATTCAGTATTTGTGCGCCATGAAGGACCACATTAAAAGTTGAGGCTACGTTGTACCTCTAGCGCCACCAGCCCAAATTGGGGTTAGCCATAGCCTATACTAGGAAGGCAACTAGCCCTTATTCTGTCGTTGAGTCAATACTCCCCATCCAGTTTTGAATGCATTTCAGCCCCATGTTTTTAAATGGCTTTAGTGCAATTCTGGCTAAAAAAATAAGAAAATTTGTAGTGAAGAAGTGAATGCAATTATTATGAAAGCCTCTCTTAATCACTTGTGTATGAGCAATTGCTCTTTGGTTGACTGGTTAGGACGCCTGACTTCCAAACTCGGAACAAAGTAATTTTTCACTTTAGTTTTCACCTCATCCAAATACATTATACACTTAAAAATATCACTTTAACAAAAGCGCTAATTACTTTCTTAAAGCATGGGGGCGCAGCTCTGAAAAAAGTGGGGGACTAAAGCCCCCTCAGCCTCCTCTGTGGTGCACGCCGTGGCCTATAGACCATGTGCAGCGTAGCACTGAAAAATGTGGAGAACTATAGCCTTCCCGCCAGCCCCCTATGGTGCGCCGCCCATGTAAAGTGATCCTTTCTCAGGGACATAGGAAATGAGTGGGTTACAGCTTGAGAAATTGGAAAACCATTTTGGATGCCCTATTTTTGAAATCCTAGCTGAACTCCTGGCTTTGGGGCAATAACTCTTTTGACCCCCTTACAAATACTGCACTATTCACGAAAAAGACGGATAAAATTTCAAATTAGTCAAGAAAACAAGGCTTGGCATTTTCCGCGGAAACGCGGATTTCCGCTTTTTTCAAATGTTCTGTCCGCATATTTTATTATATTTCCGCGTAAAAAAATCGGATTTGATATAAAGTCTCCGCCGCAGATTTGTTTCTTACCGCAGCATTGCCGACGTCTTTCACCTGAAAAAGTGGAACTTGCTCTTTATATTTCGGAGGAACGTAAATTGCCAACATTGCCGGGGCATCTAGGATAGTGTGGTGGATTTTTCAGTGGCGTCTTGTGTGATTGTAATCCGCGGTGACAAATACTACGGCTCTGCAGCCAAAAATGTGTGTAGGTGGGAGTGCGGGAGTGGACGGACGAGCTAAAAAGACGCAGGTGCACGCTTCTGGAGGTGGTACCGTATTTTTTTTTAGTCCTCCCGAATTTTGTCGGCAAAAGGTCCACATCGCCTATTTCAAGGCTGCGCGCATGTTTTGGGCCGTAAAAATTTCTGCTTTTTTTGTCATTGGTCATTCCAAGCCCTGAGTAAACTTCAAGTCAAGACTTGTGGCAGAAACAACCAAAAATATGTGTTGGAATAACAAAAAATGGCATTGACTGCTATAGCAAGGATGAAAGTTTAAAGTTCGTCATTGGTAAATTGCTCAAAGACAATACTCCTGATGGCAGTGAAAAGTTCTGTAAGACTATTGAGATACTTTTTTCCCAAAGAATTCCAAGTGGTACTCATATATCTGTTGAAGTTATTAGGAAAGGGTGTTTGATGAAGAGGGAATTGTTTGTAGGAAAGTCGGTCATGTCGAACAGGCTTTTGAGGGTATGATTTTTTATGACTGTTCATTGCACATGTCTAACGGATTAAGGTGCTCAAAGTACATAAACGCATATTTCTACGAGTATTGGAGTGAAAGTTTAACTCTTAACCATAAGAAGATATAGGAATGAACCAAAATTCAAGTCAAGACGAATGAAAAGTTCCCAGGGGAAGATTCTCAAGACCCCATGGAATGTCTCGTCTCCCGTGCTCCTCTGGTTGTCTCTCAAGTACCTGCTAGCATGTCTTTGGGAATTGCCTTTTGATTACATACACTAAATAACAGAATTGAAAAATGTTCTATTTATGGTTCTGCATTTAACTTGGAAGACGTGCTGTGTGCACCCTTTTTTCTTCGCTTGTGTTACCTTTGTCAGCCCAATGTGTCACTTGAGGTTATTTTCCTATCTCTGGTTACTGTCAAGACTCATTGGTTTCTGATTTCTTGCTCATGGATAGATCTATGAAAGTTGACTGTTTCATAGACAATTTTTGATTAGAAGCTGATCTTGTCAGAAATTGAAGATATTACAGTGAACTTGGGGATGCTGGCTGAAATTTGTAAAATATATCACCAATCTCCTTGAGTAGTGCAACATATGATTCTTGCCATTGTTGAAATAACCTTGTAAGAGACTGCTGTTTCCGTGAATTTTTATGTGGGTTGATGAAATTTTGTCATTTGCTCCACCAGATGGCAAGTTCCAGAAACTTGGGTACTGGTTTTTTAACATGGCAGCTAAAGATAAACCTAATGCTGTGTACCAGGTGACCTCAAACCTAATGCTATGTACCACTTGACCTCAAACCTAATACTGTGTACCAGGTGACCTCAAACCTAATGCTGTGTACTAGGTGACCTCAGACCTAATGCTATGTTCCAGATGACCTCAAAATTCACCCTTTCAAAGTGTAACATGAAAATATGACCTACCGATAAATAAAGGGAACTTTCCCCAAAAAGAACTAATAAGTGAATCTTGACCTTAGGTCTCATTTCTACTGTCGAAAACTAACGGAAATTTCTAAGATGACATTTCATCTGGACTCTTAAAGGTGAGATACCACTTCTACAGGCTGTTTTTTTCTGAATTTTGCATGCCGCGATACTTTTATACCCTTTACTAGCAAACATGGGTTTTGGCAGTACATCTTTTTGACACCCTATAAGTGAATTTCCAAAAATTAGTTGGTGTTGTGAAACAACTTCTGGTTTTATGGCTTTTTGGCAAACTGTCGTACAAGCTTAACGTTTACTTGGAAAATCTGTGGTGAGACTTATTAAAGTACGTTATCTTTGCTTTCCTCTGGACACTTGCTCCATGACTGATAAATTAAGATGCTCATTTCTTGACCCAGAGGTCGAAGCTGAGACCAACAGAAGTTATTTATGAGATTTTACTGTACATGTTCCCAGGTTCAATGGTATTGATAGAAGTGTGGGGAAACTGGATTGTAATTCCATGTTTAAGTTATCTACTACATTTAGCATTAGGAAGATACAGTTTTAATTGGGTCTAATGAGAGAGGAAACATTATAGGTTATCATGCTAATTGGAAATTTGTTGATTGGTTAGAAATGCTACGTCTAATTCTGGTATACGAGACATGTTGAGTTGACATTCACGGATAGTTTGAGACGTCGGATATTTTTGTGTAGAACATTTGAATATATCACCACCCTGCAGTGGCATTTCTTGAAGTGATGTCCGCAAAGAATTTGTTAAATAGCATGCTGCATTAAATCTGTACAAGAATACAGAGTGCTTTCCACTGACTACCCTATCGCCATCTAGTGACAAGGTGCATTTCACCATGTGTGGGATATTTCAGGGTAGTTTTGTTAATTACACGGTTCTGAATGGTAAATAGAAAATTGGTTCACAAGGTAGCAAGTTGATGGAGAAAAGCACCAAAACAAACACAGTTGTTGAGTTTCTACTAACACACAAAGTTTATTAACTCTAGCTACAATATAGAGTGATTAGAAATATGTGTGGGTTTAAGTGCAAAACAACAAGAATATTGAACGATCTGGTGATTTCATCCAAATCATAATCATGAATGAAGTCTGGACAGCTGTCTCGCTTATAGAGTTTCACTGTGAGTAGGCACTGGTCAGTGACATAGTAAGTAAAAACACAAGGATGTCTGGAATGATTATATAACCTAAACTGTTTTGCTGAGACCGTTGTAAGTCATAGGAAATGATTGAAATTGCTCTTAATTATTGTCATGATAATTCATGACACCATGATTTGGAGCTATATCAAGAGTGGATATTACACTATTGCAGTAAAAAAATATTATAATCGCAGGTGGTAATTGTGCGGTTATAAATTTGTGTCTTGATATGGTATAGGTAATAATTCTTACCTATACCATATCAATGCACTACTTTTAACAGCACAATGGTATTTTGTCTGATTAACTTTGGTATGTCCATGTAGAACTGAAGTGCTCGATTTATTGCTTATCCAATAGATGTCACTGTCTAATTTGGTTCATGAGTTATGGAAGCAGATTGCTCATTACTACATATGAGTGATTAATTATGAAATAACATTGTGATCATAAAATGTACTGGTAGTCGTTATGAAAATTTTTTGAAGTCATCGATTCCTCAAAAGATAGCAAAACACCAAGCAAAATGTTAAATTAGTTTACAGCAAAATTTCTTCCTTTTCCCTGTGCTTTGATTTCATGATTTTGATCATAAAGCTTTGTCTGACAGGCTGAGACCAATCATATTGAATGTAACAATGTTTGCTTTCATTGGATTTTTAGAATTTAGAAAAAGATTTACATAGCAAAGGTGACATTCATGTTGAATTACGGTATGTGCTAATGATTTTGTTTTATACTTATTTAATATTTCTTGGAAATGGGTTATTGCTTTGTTTGAAGAATGCCTCAGGTGTATATTTTGCCCTTGGCTATTTTGGCAGCTTTGTGGTATCATTTCAGGTGGGTAAATATAAAAATGATGAATCTGGAGTGGGTGAAAGTAGTATTGTCTTGGGTAAGGTTTTTATTGTCATCCTGTCCAAGTGTCTGGTTGTCTGGCTGTTTCCTCAGTATCTTGAAAACTTCTGGTCGAATCATGATCAAATGTAGCACAAGTGTGTAGAGCATCATTAGAATGGCGCATGCCCCATTTCAATGTGCCCCGCCCTCCAAGGCCAGAGGGTGGGTCTTTAGAGTTCTTGGAGAAGAGTGTTTTTAAATGTCTCGAGAACCAATGGATGGATTTCAATGAAACTTGACTCAGAGTTATCTGTCTACAATGTGCCAACATTAGTCAATTTCCGTGAGTGTCAACCACTGTGGCACCCCCTAGTGGCCGTTTCGGTCTCGATATGTTTTTTCAGCCCTATTTGTTGGGGAAGAAGTTTCCAAATGATAACTTGAGAACCAATAGGTGGATTTTCAATGAAACTTTACAAAGACGTATGTAATGACGAAGCGCTGGCACCAAGCAATTTTCGATAATGGGTTTTTCAGTGTCAAGAAGGTGCTTTTTCATTACTTTTGGGAGGAAGAGTATTTTCGGATGATATTTGTTGAACCAATGGATGCATTTAAATGAAACTTGAGCCATATTTCAATCTGCCCCAGCCCTGAGGCCGGGGATGATGCTTTTCACTTTTCAGTATTTTTTGGGTAGAATGTTTCTAGTAGATTATAGCCAGAGAACTGGTTGATAAATTTCCATGAAACCTAACACAAGTTTACGTGATGGCAACTCTCTAACTTACTTCACTTCTGCAGCACCCTTGACAAGGGGCTTTTTTAGTATGTTTGGGAAGAGCATTTCAGAATGATATCTAGAAATTTCAAGCAGCGAAACTTTTACACATGAGCATGTAATAGCAATCCTGATTCCTGTTAATTTTCAGGTGGATTTGGCTACAGCTCTCCCTCTTGGGGCCGTTCTGTTTTGGAGAGGACGGCAACAACTAGTTTCGAGCAGATTACAAAAAGTATTGTTCGTTCATTTGTTGTCCAATTGTTGTTTCCTTCTATTCCTTGTAACCAAAATTCGCTTGCACAAATGTACCTGGAAGCTCAACAAGTACAGAAGGCTATTTACCAGTGGTACACTGAATGGTGTTTACCCTCACAAGAAGAGCAGTGGTAATATCCATGACATTTTCTCGTTTGGCTTTCTTAACATTTTTTCCTGTGTAAAACTTACTGGTTGCAATGAATTTAAAAATTCTTTTGTCATTTTATGTAATTAAACTTACGTGTAATTATAGCATTTGAACAATTTGAAAACATTCTTTTTGCAATGTAAACCCCTGACTAGAAGGGTATTGTTTGAAATAGTATTATAATGGTATTATTTAACCAGCATATCAGACCAGGCTCTCCATGTAAGGGCGGGTGTGCTGCAAAGATGTAACTAGCGGGCTAATCATTATATCTGAAACTGTGTCATGGTATCCAATCATACCACATATCAGCTATTACCTACATTCAACATGGACGACTACTTCTCAGACGAGAACAAGTTTCAATGCCTTCCCTGGGAAGACCGTGTGTAAGTAACACACCCCTATTTATTGTACTGTTACCATATGTATTTTATCTACATGCCTTCTCTGTCTGCAGTTTGTGTCAGTTTACCTAGGCGTGTGCAGTATTTTATTACCTAAGTTATAAGGGCTGTGTGACAGGTGCAACATCAGTAGTCATCTACCTCCAGGTCATCCTAAACCATGACAATGAGCCATTACATTTCCATTGCCTCATCCTTCTTTTCCCTCTGAAGATTCAAAAGTGAACACAAAAGACAATGAATCGCATATTGTACTCTATTTATATACTATCACATTCAACAAGTGTCCTCTCTAAATAGCATGGCAGCCCTTTTAAAGTATTGATCTAGGTTATGTGGGTTGCTCTGATAAACGTGGCATAACTGCTGGAAGAAAGACATTTAATGTATTAATGTAACATTGTCTACTGGCTCATTCCTATTAGTTCCCTATGTGTTGTACATACTGGTCATGTGTGTATTGGATAATGCACTTGTGGTAGATTTTTAAAACATTATGGATGGTACTGCATTCTGTGAACATTTACAAAGGTTGTAATAAAATGTTTGGCATTAGAACATTGGTGTTTTGGCTCCACTCATTCAATAAATGATACACGAAGTCCTAACACTTATGAAAGTGACACTGTGATGACTTATTTGGCTGCCCAAGTCATGTGGTTTTTATGATAGTATTGCATGATATACCCTGTTCACACCAAAGCGGTTATAACTTTTAAAATCAATTTAAAGGTTATCACTCTTGGTCTCATGAATTCCTTGCTGCAATGGGATTCCATTTCCGTTACCAACTCAAGTCATGGGCAATGCGTACATGCGCAAACAATGATTTAATATGATGTAAAGTGTAGTGTTGTCATTAGCGCCACAAAAAAATTAAAAAGAGCTTGTGAGAGTTATTAATAAAGATTCCCGAGTGCCCATAAAAACAAAGCACTTATCTACAACAGTGTTCAAGCTTTAACTAAACTGATTAATTCACTGTATGTTTGCTATCCAGCATATTGGTATCTTTGTTGTATGCTGTGTTGTGCAGCTAGGGGACTTCTAGTTCTTTAATGGCTGTGTCGGTCATACCTGTGATAAGCAGTGGTAGTGAGGACTTCATCACAGGTCCTTCCCTGTTGGGCATTGAACCCAGTGGTTGTGAATGTGTAGGGACCTGTTTTGGCATTTAGGTATTGTATTTTTCATAAGGATTGTCATGTTATATATATTGGTTTAATAAAAATGATTTTAAAGGCACATTTCCATGCTATTCCAGATTAAACATGAAATTGTTTTATTCTTTACTTGCTGATGCTCTGAATGATCTGCTAGGGGTCTGGACTTATTTTGTGTCGTGGTATGAGAAGATTCGTGATCTTTTTGTGTGATCGAGTGTAAACCGAATGTATGCTTGCTAGTGAGTACAAAATATTCCTTTAACGTATGAAGAACGTGGTCATCTTATTGCAGCACTCGACATAGGCGTAAATGTCTGCTCAAAAATATTCGATGGCATATTTGTCACTCATATTCCTGAATTTGGGATCATAAAAAGTGGCGAACAAAAAAACAAAACAAACATCCGTGTTAGTAGGGTCAAGTCATATTTTACTTTTTCCACTCGTATTTTTGAGTGTTTACTTGCTTATGCCGAGCCTTGTATTGTACTCAAGGCTGCTAGTGATGTCTGGAATACATGAGGCATGGTCTACAGTGTCCTATAACAATTTTTTTCAATTAAAAATAAAATCAACATCTGCTGTTCTGCCTCAAGGTTGGTTCCGCTTAAATATATGTTTTTGAGTTCACTGTAATTTTCATTTTAGCTTGTTGGATCAAGTAATCAGTTCGAAGAACTCTCGCATTCTCCTGGTTCAACTATATACAGTATGCTGTGTTAAAGAAATTACAACTTTTGTTCCTGTCGAAAACTGAGAAAATTTCAAATCAACATTTCTGGCTGATGTTCAAATAATTTAGTTTTGCTTTTTTTTTTGTCCGGGTTTTTGTCGTAACTTTGATGAAATTTGGCCGTGTTAATTTGTAATTTTGCTCTGTTTGCAGGGGTATGAAGGTGACCAGTGGTAGTGTGTCCTTACAGAAAGACACACAGAATCTGATAGGTATCAGTATTGGAGGTGGTGCCCCACTATGTCCGTGTCTGTATGTGGTGCAGATTTTTGACAACACACCGGCTGCCAAGGACGCGACATTGGCCTCTGGGGACGAGCTAGTGGGAGTCAATGGAACCTCAGTCAAAGGTCGAACTAAAGTAGAGGTGGCCAGAATGATCCAGGGTATCAAGGTGTGTTGATGTAGTTAAGTATAGACCCATGCTTGGGACTGGGGGGGGGCTCTCTCTTCACTTATTCAAACATGGCTCTGAACCGTGTTTAAAAATCTTTAGCTATGCTGGAAAAGCCAGAGAAATTTGTCCACACACATGTAGGTGCATTATGCCACATGTATTCCAAGTGAAGAGCATTTCTGACTTGCTTTGCACCCCCTGAAGTCTATTATTAAGTTTACCAGTATTGTTCCATTTAGTGGGAATGTTTCAAATAATGATCATCCCTTGTATCTCCGCTGGGTATGCATCAAGGCTATGCTTCGCTATAGTTTCATTTAAAATATATGGGAAGATGAATTATTGACGGTACTTGTTCTTAACCTTTTGGTGTAGAAATGCCAGTGACATTCTCTGCAATTATACACCATGACTGTGTAATCTGGGTTGTTTCTGTGAATTAACACATTGATTACGTTGTGGATGCGATGCACAGTGGCGCGATGTTTGGATTTTGCCCACAGCCAACTGAACTGAGATTCCTGGGGTTCGTTTTGTCAAAGGTCATAAGGCTGAACATAATTTGTACTCGTTGCATTTACATGGCTTATTACTATTGTTGTTAGGACCCTGGCAAGAACGCATATTTGTCTAATGTCAGAACATCACATCCTAGAAATGGCTAATTGGATTCTAATGGAACAGATACCATGCTTTATGCTCTGTTTTCTAAAACGCTGCCAGGAATTGTTCTTAAAGTGAAACAATTTTCTAGCAAATGCTCTGAAAATAGGACTTTTATGATTCTTTCAAAATAGCTCAAAAGTTCCTTAAAACGAAAACGAAATGATAATTTCTAAAACTGTAAAAGCGTTTTGATATTTCATCTTGATCATTCATATCTAACAAAATTTTGCATTGGATGTTGCTAGTTCTTCTAAATTGTAAACTTGCAAAGCATTTCATCCTGGCACTTGTCGATTTTGTCGTGACATGCATTGAAACTTATTAACTTTAGCCTACAAGCTGTGAAATTACTTTTCAAATATTTTTAGTGTGTAATTTACCAACCATAAGGTTTTCATGATTTTAGGTTTTGTGAACTTAAATTTCTTCATGGCTTTTAAGATCTCGTTTGTTTCAATTTATTGGACATGAACCAAAGTTGTTTGATGAAAAGTAAATCAGTTCAGAAACAAAGACATTTGTCAACCTTCATGAATTGCCACGTTTGCTTTGAACATGAATTTTTAAAAACATGCGGTAAACAAGCTGCAACTGTGTGTTTGAACTTTATTTGTTTTTACAAGAAATCGTGGGGATTTTTTATTTAACTCCGAGATATCCGCACTAAAGAGAAACCGACATTCAAAATTACTAAAATGACACAATTTAAAAGCCTGAAAATGGCTTGTGAAAATTTCCACGTAATTGAAATGAATGGAAGTTTTCCTAATCTATTGTCACATTTGTCACATAAATAATGCTTGTAAAGTAATGCTGTGGATTTAAAGGTTTGAATAATTTTACATAATATTTGGATGTTGCATTTTTTTAACAAAATCCGCGATGGTTGACACTTACCTTTATCAAGAATTTTTGCATTTAAATATTTTTTGTATTGCTAGGTCATAATTTAGCCATCCTGGAAAACTTATGAATAAAATACTAAAAACAGTAGTTTACTTTTAATGGTATGTAGTTATTACTGGTTTCATTTCAGGGGGCTGTCACCATCAACTATAATAAACTACACGCTGATCCCAAGCAAGGGAAAAGTTTAGACATAGGTAGGTAACATATCCAATGTCTTCAATATTTTAAGTTTTGCCCTTGAGCTTGTCTACTGATTCTGTTTTTGATATTTTTAGTATCGTATTCGCCCTAATAAGCGCCCAGGGCGCTTAGAAAAATTCACTTCAAGAAGGGCGGGGTGCTTAGTATAGCCCAAAAGTGGTCAAAACCCGGTCTTCGAAAGATGAAATCGTAAGCTAGAATTCATCAAATTTACGCTCTGTGACTCATCTGTAACCTATAACAGAGTTTCTACAAAACTGCAGTGCATTGCTATCAAACTTTATTGTTAAATTACGAGCATTTTTCAGAAAATCCCAGTGCGAAAACTCGCCGACTGATGCGTAGTTGCCTCGCGATCGCCGATAGGTCAACTTGAATTCTTGAGTAAAATATAGTTTCAAATTGACAAATTACCTGAAGTGCTCCCTAAGTTTTCAAAATAGCATCCCTTAGATTTTTAAGTCCCTGTGGAGTCATGATTAACAATTTGCGCTAGGTCGTACTCCGTAACACGGGAAAAATCTTTGGATGAACACACATGTTGTCACGTGATGCGAGCACGTGCGTGTCATCAGAGTTCATTTGCCAGTGAGAGTAAACGCGATGTAACAATCTAGGTATTATTGTAACTAAGAAAATTAACACAGGCAGTAAAGCAGAACATGTTTTATTTAGCACTTGTTGATCTCATCTGTTAAAAAACATTCCACGTTCGAGAATTGTCTCGGTAAGGCCGATGTCATTGAGTCGGGGGGTAACTAGATGCATGACAGTCTAACAGTTATTTTTCGGGAGATTTAGGGGGTGTAAGAGTGCGGAATTGTTCACTATAGTGGGTCATTTTGACTTTAAAAACACCAATTACGACTAATTTAATAATTCCCCCTTTAAAATAATGCAAACGTTTTTTACGGTATTAGAAAATTTTGGTATTAAGTGCCAGTATTTATTTCTTGCTGATGCTATGCTACCCGTTTCATGAATGGATGATTCCCAAAGACTAATCTTCTTGAATGTAGCACGTGCTTCCTGGCCACATACTTTTAACTGAACAAAGGTCAAGTTTTTATTAGTCTTCGATTTGTGCTTGCATTCTTTTTGAAGTACGGCGGAAGTTTGAAATGTATAGTCACAGCTAAATACCAACATAGCGGCGAGGCTCGTGGTCTACAAATTCCGCCCACAATGATTTTTTCAGGACTGTCGGATCTTACTGATAAATTGAAGGCGTTACTGTAGAATTTTAGAACTGTAGGTAAGGCATTTTTCGCATGGACTGGGTGCTTATTTTAGCAAAGTCTGAAAACGCGTGGGGGGCGCTTATAGGGGCATGGGCGCTTATTAGGGCGAATACGGTAGTACAATGACTGTATAGATTATTTATTTGAACTGTGATCAATGCTACTACTTTCCTTCAATAATTGTTATATACTGTGCTCTTAATGTTTAACACTTTTTTTATTCCAGTGTTGAAAAAAGTCAAGCACAAAATTGTAGAAAATATGAACTCTGGAACAGCTGACGCATTGGGACTGAGTAGGGCAATATTGTGTAATGGTAAGTTATGTATATTGAGCCTGAGTAGGGCAATATTGTGAAATGGTAAGTTATGTGTATTGGGCCTGAGTAGGGCAATGTTGTGTAATGGTAAGTTATGTGTATTGGGTCTTTGTGCTTTGTTTCGCATGTAATTTTGTGTGCTTGAAAACTAATCCTTAACTTGTAGCAAATGTTTTTTAAAACATTTTCTACATAAAATGTCATTCTGTAAAGTTCAATTCAAAAGGCATTTGTGTTAGGATTTTAAAGTCCAAAAATTAAAGAAATAAGATAAAAATATGTCATTAAATTGTACTGATTTTGAAAAAAAAATAGTGTTGAAATGGGTAAGATGTTCATCTCGTTTGTGTTTGTGTCACAGTTGGTATTAGGTTTTTGATGAATATGAAGCAGTATTAGTCTAGTTGGTTCAGTGTGGCTTATGGGACGTGTGTGTCGCATTCTTCTGTGTATTAAGAGTGAAGGATGTTTGTCCTATACTTTTACCTTATAACCTGATTATTGTTGTGTATGTTTATCAATAGGACAGTATACCAATTTAGTGTTAGTAGAACTTTGTGCAGTGCTGTACATGTAATACAAACATGTATGAAGAAATCACAAGTTTAAGATCAATGTATTTTCTTTGCCATTCAACTTCAAGCAGCTTACCGGTATAATTATTGTAACTTCACGCTTGTTGTAAAGGTACAAAATACCTTCGTTTTATTTCAGATGGTCTTGTAAAAAAACTTGAAGAATTGGAAAAAACAGCTGAGATGTACAAAGGGCTGGCTGACCACAGCAAGAAATTACTCAAGTCATTCTTTGACTTGTCGCAAACTCACAGAGGTTTGTAGGTGTTGCAGTTAGAAAATTGGTAAAACTTGGAAGTTCGTAAATATCCCTGATCGTGTTAATTTCTGAGGTGCATTACGTAAGGCTAGTTTCTTGTGAGTCTGATGATGTCACACATGATCACACTACTGATTGACTTGTGTTTCATGACTGACTACCAATATAGAATTATAGAATATGACATAGTTATTGTCATTGCAATATTCAGTCATTCATTAGTGGTGGCATAGTACCACATTTTTGATAGTGTTTTGTAGCATGACAACACAGCCTGCTCTCAATCTGCTAAAATGTGTCGCTCTGGGAAAAAATGTCTGCGATTATTATGAGCTGTGATTATTGTTACTTTATTTTTAGCATTTGGTGAGGTGTTCGCCAGTATAGGATGCCGCGAACCGCAGCCGTCAGCCAGCCAAGCTTTCTCGAAGTTTGGAGAAGCCCACAGAAACATTGAAAAGTTTGCCATTCGTTGTGTCCGTACTTGTAAGCCGGTAAATACAGAGTTGGGGAGTTTGCTAAGTCTTGTCGCTCATGTGTTGGTTTGTTTTGATTTTGCATCTGTCAAAAGAATTCACGAAGTTCTGCTATAGTGTATTCGGTTATAAGACCTTATTGGCTGGCAAGTATGCGTTCAACCAATTAAAATATCTACAAAACTAAAAACTCAGTAAAGTATTTCTGAAAGTAGAAAGACTCTAGAATTTGAATTTTGACTTTATAGTTATTTTCCATTGGGTGACACAACCACGTCTTTTTAACAAAAACACGGAAATTAACGAGTTGCATTCATAGCAAAATAATAGCTTCTGAGGATGACTCAACTTAGCTTAATAAAAGTGGCCAAGTGGGAATCTCATAAATGCTGTTACAAATTACTAGATTACTTCATTTTTATTTTATGCAACTTGATTTTTTTCATAAAAGTCATGTAAGACCTTTGATAGGCCATCTTGTAGAAGTGGGTCATTTTAAAAATGATTGCTAACAGCATTTTGGAGAATTTAGCATAAAGCATAGTATGTGAAAGTTTCATTTGAATCCAATCATCTGTTTGTTTGTGTGGGGTGCTACATAACCTTAGCATTTGAATTTCTTCACTTTTGTTTTGTGTCCTGGTTGAAGTGAATAGCCAGTGTTTGTGGCAATTTAAATCATCTTCAGCTTGTTTTGTCTTTAAATAGTCTGGGGTTGTAGATACTGGATCTTTGAAAACAGGCTCAGTTGTATCTTAATCTTAATCTCACTCAATTCACCTGCAAGTTTCCAGTAGTGGTGCCTGATTTAGAGGTGAATAGTCATAGAGGTATCCTCGTCAATTCATGTTTTACATTCATTTGTCGCGTCTAAAGAGTGCCTCATAATGTATTGCTGAATACTTCCCTCTTTATTCTTCCTCACACGATTGCACCTTGACTCCAGTCCGGAACCAGTAGACTGCAAACAACAAATTCCCAGACTGTGTGAAGTTTAAAGGTTCTGGTGCTGGGGATTTGCAGTGTGTTTGTTTGGGACTGGAGTACTGTGGATAATTGCTAGAATTTAGAGTTGCACTCGTGGATTTTTCTTTACCCTTGCTTCTATGCAATAATTTTTAACCCATTGCAGTCTTTTATAGAAGTGTGTGACATTCTTTTTTATTCTCAGATGATCAGCGACTTGAACACATTTCTACTAAAGGCAGTGCCAGATACTAGGCTGACTATCAAGAAATATTTGGATACAAAATTTGAATACTTGGTGAGTAGTCCTGGGAATTGCTCTGACTACTATCCCTGCTCTTCTGAATTAATACATGATTGGTCTATTGATATGCTTGTAATGTGGCAGGGAATTGACCAATCAGCAGTTTAGTTTTCAATACTGCTTTACTTGTCCTTTGCGCAATTTGTTTCAGTGAAGAATACTTCTATACCACTCTGTACAAATAACCCAGAAAGCAAATAATTACACCTGGATTTACATATAATACTAAGAAATATGCAATTTGTTTGAAATGATGTACATTAGCCACACGTACTCTCTCTGATTCATACTGTTGCTATAGTTTCATTTGGTCCCAACTCCATTGTGTTTTTGCACATGTGTTATGGTTTAGAGCAACCTGTCATACATTGTCTTTTCTACTGGAATTGTTTTGTCTCGCCTGTAATAAGTATTTCTGCCCAGATTAAAGAGTATAAAGTCACTTTTCATCCTATGAACCAGCTTTTCGATTCATTTGTGAAATCATGTCCTTAACACCACCTCTCAAAAATAATGGACAATTTTAAAGAGGGGCTAAAATGAGCCAACTGCGTTTTAGATATGTTAAATACATGTGCTTGTGTGCAACATAGCTTTGTTTCGTTTTATTGCACACAACCACTAAGTAATTAGTAAACATTTTATGCCCCCGTGGGAAACCTCTATCATTTTCTTGACCTATTACAGTCGACTTGTGTATTGACATCATCTTTGTGACCATCACATTGCCGTCTAGTTGGTGTAGACACGTCACATTGAAAAACGTTATTTGTGTTGTCTTGTTGGTTTCTGTTCTCTGTAGTTAATCTTATCATGTACATTTCAGTCATACTGTCTGAAAGTAAAGGAGATGGATGATGAAGAGTACAGCTATGCCACCCTACAGGAGCCTCTCTACAGAGTGGAGACTGGCAACTATGAATACAGGTAGGCCTTACATCAGTTGTGGGTGAGGAAGTCAAGTGCACTTATTACTGAAAATGTCCTTGCTCATTGATACTGGTTACAGAACATTATTTCTAAAATCTATTTGTCTATTTACACCAACGTCTAGCCTATTTACATTTGGCACGATGTTTTGGTTGGTCATTTCTCTGGCTATCTTCAGAATGATGAAATGACCAACCAAAACATCACGTCAATGGCTAGAGGTTGGTGTAAATAGACCAATAGATTTTAGTAATAATGTTGCTACATCACTACCTCAAAGTGGTTTTAGGAAGCCTGGTTACAGAAGGCAAGCTAGAATCTGCATACAAAATAATGTTACTGTCTTTCTTAAATTAGGTGTACTTTTGAGTAACAGTCATGTAATTGTGTGTCACATAGCATCAGAAACAAGATACCAATGCTGACATATAATTTATTGTGACCGATGTTGCAAACACAATTTCTGGATGGATTGCAAAATCAGAAACATTTGTGTAGAATTAATTTAATTTTTACTTGCTAACTATGAATTTAAAATTTCATTGTGATGTTGTTTTAGTGCACAATTTTGGTTAAGAATAAGCAGCGGATTTGTAAAATTAGCATTAATGCATGTTTGTTGTTGTTGAAGGTTGATACTGCGATGTAGACAAGAAGCCAGGGTTAGGTTTGCTAAACTGAGATCTGATGTTCTTGTCAAGATGGAACTCTTGGACCAAAAGCATGGTATGGTGCAAGCATAATATAAATTGATGATATTGTGTCAGTCAAAGAATTTGTGATTAGCCCATGTGCTGTGTCAAATTGCACTTTTTATGCGCCCACATATTTATATGTGGACGCATTATGCCATCATCTCCGTCCATCCGTCCGGCCGGTGTCAGCTGCTCTATCTCCAAAATGCCTTGACGTATCTTCATGAAATTTTGCATACGTTCTGTCCATGAATGGGACGGCATGAGCAAACTTTTGGATGGATCCAACTACCGGTGTGCTCCCTAGTGGCAACTTTAGTTTTTTATGTTTATCTTTGTATCTTCAAAGGTCCTCAACGGATTTTCATAAAATGTGGTATATAAGCACCTATCAGTAAGGCAACGCTATCCTCCCATTTTTGGAAGAATTCGACGTAGTTTGCCCTACCTAGTGGCCGCTTTTACTGTTTTCGAGTCTGTTTTTTTGCATCCACCGCTCTATCAACCAAACCGCTCAAAGGATGATTGTGAAAATTGGCGTGTATGTTCTTACTATGAAGTTGACGGCTGACGATGATTTTCCATCGACTTCGACTACTGTGGCACCTCCTAGTGGCAGTTTTGTTTTTTTTTTGCGCTCATGGCTGTATCTCCTGTTCGTTTGCCGGATCTTTACTTAACTTAGCAAATTGACAGTGGACGATGACGACTTTTGGACAGATCTGACTACTAGTGGCAATTTTAGTTTTTTATGTTTACCTCTGTATCTTCAAAGGTCCTCAACACATTTTCATAAAATTTTGAATATAGGCATCTATTGGTGAGATGACGCTATCCTCCTGTTTTCAAATCTTGTTTTTGGCATCCACTCCTCTATCAACCAAATCATTCTGGGGATGGTTTTGAAAATTGGCGTACATGTTCTCAGTGTGAAGAGGATGTTTGATGATGGCGACAGACTATTGTGGCACCTCCTAGTGGTAGTTTTGTTTTGTTTTGCGCCCATAGCTGTATCTCCTAAACCCACTGCAGGATCCTTATTGAATTTAGTAAGTGTATGAAGATAACAACAGACAACAATGACTTTCAGGCGGATCCAACAGATGCTGTGCACACAAGTGGCAATTTCATTTTATTCTGTTTTCCATTGTTTCTCTGAAGTTCCTTGACAGATTTTTATGAAATATGGCATGTTCTCGTTTTTGGATAGATTGCACGTTTTTGCGCCACCTTGTAGCCATTTTTATGATACAAATAAATAACCCTAAAAGCTCACCGTTTGCGATGTATTCGTAGGCGCATTTCAACACTCTGCGTTGCTCTTGTTTGAAGTAGGGGAAGTTCTTTCCTGTTAATCTTATGACAAAGCCATGTCAAGAATCGTCTTGATTCTGCTTGTGAAGCTGCACCAATCAGGGCAGTGTTCTCCACAACCAAATTTGTCTCGTCGGAGTTACGAAGTAAAATTTTGTTCTGATGAGTTTGACTTACTTTTGTCTATGTGAAGAGTTTTTGTGAGATTAGTCGAATTATTTTGGACTTCTGGTCCCACTTCTGTGCATTGATTCCAAAGCTTTAGATACAAACTGCCCTAAATATGGACATGGATTTTCGAACATGTATACTTGAATTTTGTATTTCCCACTGAGTGACAGGCAATGTGGTAATCATAGCAGAATTAAGTTTTGAATGGGTTGTGTCACCAACGTTAAATTTCTAAATGCAGCATAAATCGGTTCGGCATTCAGTTCCAGGGTAATTGAACACTTTTTTGCTGACAGTAGAACACTTGCCACCTATCATAAACTTCACAAATGAAGCAGAACCTTTACTGCTGTCCACAAACCTCTAACCATGCATACGTAAAGAACCCTCACCGCTGCCATTGTTGAGTGCAAAATTATTTGGTGCTAGGCAAGTGTGCCTGTGTAATGTAGTTCAGCATAAGGCTTCTTACGGTGTCTGGTGTTATGTGGAGAGTGGTAAGGATTCCACACCAGTGGTAAGAGGTCTCTGTAGTCCATGGTAAGTGTTCTGAGGTGTGTGGTAAAGGTTTGATTACCATTCCTTAATACTTGTCTAATATCATTCTGTGTTATAGTCATTTTTCTTGTTAATTATTCTGCTCTATTTTCATGGGTAAAACAATAAACTCTGAAGTTGACATGCAAAGTTATGTCAAATGAGCTTCTGAGTTGCTTTCCGTGTTGGTGCTGGTAATCCCATACGAGATTCCTCCTTGTGGGATTGCCAGTAAAAGTTTTGTGGCATGCTAAGTGGAATTCGTGTTACGATTTGCGCTGATGTCAATGTGGTACACGTTTGTCACTGTTGCTGATCTTGACATGGTGTTGATTTCTTGCTTCAGTTCAAGACACTGTACACCAACTACAGAGGCTGGTCAATGCTATGTCACTCTACCACAATGACTGTCATCAGTCGTTGAAAGAGGCTGATGTCTTCCCTATAGAGGTTGATCTATCACGCAGCACACTGACTCAGAAATACGGCGACCAACAGTTTCACGATGGGCAGGATGATGATGACGATGATGAACCCGTAGATATATCCACAGACCACTTGTCTGCACCATCAACAGGAGGCGCTACATTCACAGGCGATCTCATAAGTACTGATTAATGGCTATCTGATATATAATCCTAAAGTAACTTGTGAGGCACTTATATCAATAGTTCTGCTGTGTCAGTTCAGTTTTATGGACTTTTTATTTTAAGGCTTTAAATAACTTCTTGGAGTATTTGCAATTGCCAGGTATTGTTGGAGCTTGGAGAATAGTTTGGTGTTCAGTATTGGGGTAGTGTGGAGAAAGGAACTTTTATTTGTAGTGTTTAGTTTACCATTTGGTACTCAGAGCAATTACCTAGTGATGTGGGCCTTTGTGGTGTTTCATAGTTGAACTCTTGAATATAGAAATAAAAAAACATTGACCTGCTATTGCCTGATATCTAGTTCATGGATATAATGTTGGATTAAATTTGTTTCAACAAATTTCAGTGGATACGGTAACTTTCTGTATTTTATTTTTGTCACTATTTTCAGTGTCTGAACATTAAGTTGAGATATTTGTGATATTCCTTTTTCAGTCTAGACTGCATATTTTTTACTCTGTCTGTTCTTCCCACTGTTTTTAATGAGTGAATCTCACATTTGAGTACATTGGAAATAGGTCTTTATAGTGTTGTGGGTGCTTCGATATCTTTTCTAGTTTGACAGATTTTGATAGTAAGCTCTTCTCTGCTGCAAAGCTTTATTATCTCTATTGCAGAGTTTTTGTTAAGTTAGAGATACAAAAGTTCTGCCAGTTGATTTTTACAGAGAGGCAGAAATAGGAATGCATTTTTGTGGTTGATTTTAGAAACAAACTAGAATTATAGTTGAATTTAACTTCCTTGTCGATAAGTTTTGAACTTGTACATAAAATATTGTCATGCTGGGGGTGTATATTTATTTTTATTGTGTGTTGATGTCACTGTAGTAAATTCATGATATCTGCGCTAGTGACATGGTGCATTACAGGTGAAACTTCCAATGGATATCTTTGGTTAACTACATCTATTTTGTGAGATGGTAGGGTGGAGAATCTGTTTGTTGTTAATGAATGTTTATGTAATCAGTCTGATCAATGTGCAATCTTGTGTACAGAAACAGTTAATGTAACCTGTTGTTATGCTGTTATTCCAATAAATTGAATTCTATCAAAAATGCTTGCCACAGTTTAATGCAAGAGTTGAAACACTTTTAACTGATAACAGGTCTTTTTGTGGGTGAGATTGTTTCAGAATAAAATCGGTGAAAATCTGCACCGGACCTACTTTAAAATCCAAAAGCCTAAGGCTAGTAAGGGGGTCATTGAGATCTAAATTTGAAATTTTATTTTGCGTTTGGCATTTATTCATTTCATTCATTCAGACATGTAATGCTGAATTTAAATGGATCAAAGTGGCCTAACTGCAGTTGATAAGTAAAGTGGTTTGACTGTTTTTGTGAAGCAGTTGAGGATAGCCCCCAAAAAGTACCAGAAACGTTTCTGGAAATTATAGACCCTATTCACATTGTCAGCCTATAATATGTTTAAAAATGTCCTATTTACAAATCTATTTTGCATATAAATTCAGTATTAGAACCATCACAACTGTTCTTAGCCACTACAATTTTATCTTAGACACTAGCTTTTGCCATCATGGCCATGATGGCCGCAGGCCAGTCGTGGTTTGCAACAACAACTAGTTGAAATATACATTTTAGCAATTAGAAGAATTTCTCTTGATTATTAGAATAGCTTTTAGCTGATTTGCATCATACACCTGTGACGTTAGTTTGGTGTAGACTTGTGTTTGCTCCTCTGAGCCAACACTCTCCTTTTCTTACGACCACAGAAATCAAGTGGCGATGTTACTTAAAGAGAGTTAGCAAGATTGCCGTAATATCGGATGTTTGTCCAACTGATACAATTGAGCAGCAGATGCCATCTGCACTAAGAAACCTGGCCATTTAACAAACTTGGTCTTAGTAGGTTTATCATTTTTTTTACGAATGTTGACCTAGATGTTGGATATTGGTGTTCACTAATGTAGCTCTAGAAACAACAAAATGGTATCTGTTTAAAGCTTCATTGCGCTCTGTTTAGCTGGCTAAAATGGAAATCGAATTTGGCCTTTTAAGCTCATGAAATCAGACTCGTAATATTCCTTGTAACATTCCCTACTTTCATATAGGATTCTTCTCTTGCGGTAGGGGAAGATTGCGGTGAATTCGAAAATATGCGCATTGGCTGTGACTCGAATTAGTAACGGTAAGGAACATTACGAGACTTAAGTTTACCGTTTGACAGTAAAAGCGGGGCTCATTCGATTTTGGTTACTTAGCAAGCTAGTTGGGCGAATCTTTGCCATAGGCCTATATATCTCGAATTGTCTTGGGTTTTGTTTCAGTGATGTTCACCGAGATAACACAGGTAGGAGAAATCAATAAAATGCTTTATTTAAATGGTAAAATGCAATGACCACAGTGCTAATACTAGTGGTGTAGAAAAGTAAAGAAACTGACGTTTTGTTCCTTTTGATACAACGACGACTTCGATTCTGGTGTTAACCGCATGTTTTCTAGTTGTGGAAACTGTGCACTCATTTTTCCGAGTAATAATTAAATTTCCATCAAAATGAGCATACTTTGGGAATAGACTTGGTAGACTTTGTTTCACGTGGCATCCACGTGGCAACTTACTTCATAGTAGGATAAAACTAAGGCATATGGTAAAATGAGTGGAGGTTCTGTCTGGGTCAGTGGACGATATGTCTGAAAGTTTGGAGAGTAAAGTTCAGTCTTTGTTTGGAAGTTTATGCTTATTAGTTGCGTCACCTCATTAAGCTACTGAATTGGTTAATAAAAAGACACTTTCTGTTCATTAGTTTCGAAATTCTTTAAATTGATTTAAAGGGATGCTCTTTCAACACAAAATCACAGATTAAAATGGTCTAATAAAAAGTGTGCGTTAAAAACCTGATAAAATACGATTTCCGTAAGGCACACACAAAACACTATGGCTAAAACCAGGAAGACATTGGTAATAATGTCTTCCTGCTAAAACTAATGACGTCCTGATATGAGTACAGGAAATGAATTGTCGCAATATATATTTCACCAGTTTATAGACCACTAGTCTATGCTTTCACAAATACCGTCGCCGATCATTTTCAACCGATTTCTGAACATTGTGTTCTTCGGTTGGCACTGTGTATATAGATTAAGTTTGTCCACATTTCTATGTGGAAGAACCCTAGTGACAGTTTTTCCCGCTCTCGAGTTGTAACGACGAACATAATGTAAGTTTTGGCATTACAACCGGCTCAGTTCAGGACCAGGACTATTGAGTTAAGACATATGCTCACAGCGATGAAAATAATTTCGATACATATTAGCCAATAACTTAATTTTTAATTATTTCTTCCACTTGCTCAATTTCGTAGGATATATCCAATATAGTACAATAGTTTTCGAAATGGCACTGACGTGCATGGTCGTATATTTGTGTCTGTTCGGGACTGAAGCACGTCACATAGCTTTGCGATTTGCCCGAATAGAGGCCTAAACCGAATGAATTTCACCCCACCCCCCGGTCTCCACGAGTTTCACCCCAATAATTACACCTCCACTCCGACCGCCACCAATTTCACCTCCTCCCGGTTGCCACCAATATGCCTATCTCAAAGTTTTCCATTAAATGCTCCGCTACTACCGGGAATTTGCGAATACATGCCCGTGAGAGAATATTCGGAAAAGGACCTTTCAAAACGTGAAGTGAAACAAAATATGCGTCGGGTCGTATTTTCGGAAAAGGGGGGCGTATTTTCAGAAACTTTGCCAAACATTGTATGACACGGGTTTTGTTGAACAACAAACATTAGTTGTGAATTTGTTTAAGTAAACACTCCATCTTATGTATGTAGTTCTATCTCATTGGTAATGGGATTTTCCGTAGGTAAGCCCACCTGATACGCCTATGGGCGTTTATTCGAAAATGGACGTTTACTTGGTGTTATAACTTCTGGTGTCAAGTGTCCAAATAGTGGGACGTCAAGTGTCCAAATGGTGGGACGTCAAGTGTCCAAATGGTGGGACGTCAAGTGTCCAAATTGTGGGACGTCAAGTGTCCAAATTGTGGGACGTCAAGTGTCCAAATTGTGGGACGTTTAGTCGGAAAATTTCTTCTTAAAGCCCACTCAGCGTCAACGTTTTGTCCCAAATTCAGTTTTGTGGAGCATTTATCACTTGTGAAAACGAACAAGGTGTTGAAGAACTATGTATTTAACACCGTTTTAAGCCAAACAAGCCAAATGGGCAAAACTATGACTCCGCTTAAAATCCCCCTTTTCGGAATAAACGCTCGGGCGTTCATTTGGTGTTACTAAAACGTCTGAAAATTTTCCTTTTCCAAATACACGCCCATGGGCTTATCTAAGGAAAATCTCGGTAGCAATTTTACATGCCAAACGCTAGCGATTAAAGATGCAGCCACCGAGCTGTTTTTAACTGAACGCAAATGCACGTGCGGTGTATTTACACTTTCACGAAAGTTATGGATACGTCAAACGGTCTAAAATGTTACCAGGATGCACATTTGTCATTTATGTAGTTTACATTCGAAAATACCACACGTGCATTTCATACCAGACAAATCGCCACCATTTCAACCAATTAGTGTTTGTTCCAAAGAATCCCAATATGAAACCGATCCTGTCGCAACAAAATGGTCGGACTGTGTACGAAAACAGGCCTATGGAAAAACATCAAATGAAACCGATTATACCGACTCAGGCGTATTTTCGTAAAGGGAAGGGGCGTATTTCCCGAAACTGTCAAGCATTTTATGAACTTTTATTAACAAATATTATTTAAAGAAACGCGTCCTTTTTAATGTATGTAATTGTATGTCACTGGTACGAATTTTATTCTCCCATACTTATTTCGCATTCGGCAAAAACAGTTTGTTAAAGTTGTCCTTAATAATCTTGGTTACCAACGAAATCAACAAATATCTCGTTAAATGATAGTAATTTGAGCGAAATCGCGACCTCAAAATATAATGTTTCGCCAAAATAAAGCTTTACTTCAAAACACGTTACATACGGATCATAGAACTAGTCCTTCAGATTGTCAAGAAATGTTAACAGTTAACAAAAATACGCACATGGCTGCACTTTTTGAAAATACGCCAATGCCGGTCTACTTGTTTTGGGGTGAGTCTATATTTTCAGAAACTCCCGGTAGTTATCATTTGACGTTTGCGATTGGTGACGTCGAACTATTCGTGACGTATTCACTTTATACATTTCGTAAAATGAAACCGGGAATGGCTTACATAGAGTCTTTCGGGATTTGATAAAGGTTACAATATTTTAGTTTATAGACTTTATTTGGCAATTTGTGCTGAGAACGACTGAGAAAGTTCACTCTGTCACCGCGAGGAAATTCCCGCGCATTGTGTCTTTTGGCAACAAAGACGCTTCTGGAACCACGGCAGTGAACGACAAGTGGTCAGGAGACGCATCTGACGCGTCCAAAACTGTTCAGAAAGCAGTGATAGACACTAAATTGATGGAATCTTATGTCAGGTGTATAACAGATTTGCGTTGTCTTCTTGTGACAGCATCACTGTCACGAAGCAACAAGGCAAACATTGTTCGCAAATCAACAGATCTCGATGTGCATGTCACCAAGTGCGAAGTCGAGGGCAAAATTGAAAACTCGACAAGCATCTACAAAGACGCTAAATGTGATAGAAACATTTCAGAGGAAATGTCTCGCATTTCCACGGAGGACGACGAGAAGTTAAAACAAAATGTCCATGAAAATACGGATCTAACCAATGTACACAAAGATCCAATTGATGACCCTGATGCTGAAGGGAAAGAAGTCGTGCGATTGAACGGTAGAAACAAATCAGGCGACGTCGAA
This sequence comes from Phoronis australis, assembly GCA_002633005.1. Classification (NCBI taxonomy): domain Eukaryota; kingdom Metazoa; phylum Phoronida; family Phoronidae; genus Phoronis; species Phoronis australis. The sequence goes on along the minus strand of NMRA01000003.1, from coordinate 2,302,716 downwards.
GATCATTCCGTGAATAATACTCTTAGCCTACAAGGAAGTCACGCATTTCTAAAGATATGCGGTAATTTTCACCGCTCGTCCTTCTGAGCGGCTTGTACCAGGATCAAAGAGAGCGCGGCGCCGGAATCAGGTACCATTGTGATGACCGCCTTGCCCGATGCGAGCAAGGCCCAATTAAATGTAATTATCCAACCATAAACTGTATTAGACATCTCTGACAGTACATAATGGCGAATTTTCAAAATGTATTAACCACTAATTTTCGTTATAAACGAACACCACGGCGGTATTCAGCTGAAAAAAAAAACAACCAAGTACGGTTTTCGATTTTTAAAAATCGATGAACAATCTAAAAACTACAACCATTGGGTACTATTGAAGATAAACTACCACGCGTATTGATATACTCGGTGGATATACAAACGCTGATCAGAGTTAACAACATTACATGGATTCATTTTTAATATTCTTTCATCTCGTTTAACCAGATTTTTGACCAGGAAACAGTTGTTGGGCCCACTTTTCATTTTTTATTACTGACAAAGAGCTAGAATAGTTATATAGTCAGTGCCACCGAAATTGTCCAGAGATTTCAAATCTTCAGTTTGGTTATCACTATATTTGCACTTTTGTATACTGGTATATTTTATGATTTAAGTTCTAATAAAGACTAAACTTTAATGACACCTGAAATACTTAATGTACCTGTAATATGGTGAGATTAGGGATGGGCTCACAATGAACTTAACTAATTAAGTTAAGCTGGCGATCAAAATCTACCACTGTTTTGGTACTTCAAGTTCAAAACTTAGATAAAAAGGTATCAACCCGTTCCCGGTAAGAAAAAAAAAAAACAAAAAAAAAACAAGTGGGCAGAAGCATTAAAAATTAAATAAAGAAAACCAATATGAAACTTATCGTTCCTTTGGGAAGTGGCCTTTTGCGAAGATAAACACAAGTTAACCTTTTTCGTCATTTTGTAATATTCATAATGTACCAAGTTAAAACTACTCTCCAGAGTTGCAGGCTGTAACTCTGCAAATGTCAGAGAAAACCAAATTGGGGTTACTAACAACCATTGTTGACACAGTAATGCTAGCAATTACCTTTCCACTTCATTATCTCAGATCTACTTCAATGCAAAGGGCGTGCTGAATAGGCATCATAAAAGTTGTCTGGGGCCTAGGGAATCAGAGCGGTCACCAGTGTAAACGAGAACTTCTCCACATGTGTGCAACAGGACGGCATTCAACTGCCAGGTACCACTGGGTTCGCTGATGATGCTAATCGCAAGGAAAAAGTCCTGAAATCCGAAAGCAAACCCGTTCAAAATGACCAATTAAAAGACCCCACACGGTCTTATTTCAATAGACAACTGAGTCTACAGCTTCGGAGGATGTGTATTCAATTTGCACAAAGAAAGATGGGGTGGAGAAGACAAAAGTCCACGACACAAAGGATCTAACAAATGTAGAGAAAAAGCCTATTGGTGGCCCTGATGATGGAGAGAGAGAAGTCCTGAAATTGAATGGTAGAAACAAACTAGGCTACGTTGAGGATGTGCTACAGGAAGTTATTCAACCGTCAGGTATCGCTGGGTTCGATGATGATAACAATAGTAAAGAAAATGTCCTGAAATCCGAAGCACAGCCCAGTCAAAATGACCATCTAGAAGACGCCGCATCCAATTCCAGGACTTCGATGATTGCTGAGTTTGATTACGATGCTGATCGTAAGAAGGAAATTCTGAAATTCGAAAGCAAAAGCGTTGTTGAAGGTCACATCTCGGAAGACTCCACTAAGTCGACTGCGTCTACAGTTTCGGAGGAAGTGTGCCCCATTTCCGCAGAGAAAGATGAAAAGAACAATATTCACGAGAAGACAGATCTACCAGATGTAGACAAAGAGACTGTTGGTGACCCTGATGACAAAGGTAAAGAAGTAGTGGAATTGGATGGCAGAAACAGACCAGGCGACGTTGACCATGTTAGACAGAAAGCCATCCAACCATCAGATATCCGGGTTTGCTGATGCGGCTGATGGTACGGAGGAAGTCTTGAAATTCAAAAATAAAAGCGTTGAAAGTCACACTTTAAAGACGCCACCAAGTCGACTGAGTCTAAAGTTTCGGATGAAGTTTACCACATTTCCACAGACAAAGATGAATTGGTGAAAAAGAATGAACACGAAAAGACGAATCTGCAAGAGTTATTGACAAGTCAAATGCCTATTATTACACTCAAGGAAAATAGTTGTATCGAAATACGAAATATTGAGGATATTTCTCCGGACGACAAACATTGTGATATCCATGAGTTGCCTTACGGTGCAACTTTTTTCTCCATTGAAATAGCTGTTTCAGAAACCATCCGCCGGAGCTCTGCTTGTATGATTGATACTAGAGGGAGAGAAGTCTATAAACTAGACGGTAGGAACAAGACAGGCGACATTGGAGATGTTCAACAGGAAGTCATCAACTCGTCAGGTATTCCTGCGTTTGCTGATAGTAAGGAGAAAATACCGAAATCCGATAGTGAATCCGTTGGAAGTGGCCATTTAGAAGACGTCACACTGTCTGATTTCAATGATTATTGAAATTTCCGAAATCAGTAAGCATAAGATTAGTGTCACAATTATGCAAGCTAAGAATGAACCAGAGGAGGTTGAGAATGCTCGCCTAGAGGACGACAGATCGTCTCCTTTTGCAACGTTGTCTCAGTATGATTTTTGTTTTGCTGCTGTGGATAATTCAATGGACACTGAATACGACGAGAAAAGTAAAACAACATTGCACAAGAGCAACAAACCATACATCATTGAGGGTATTCGTTCAGAAGACGTCAAGACGTGTGTGCATGTGCCTCTTGATGCCGTTTCTTCTGTTTCAGAGGACACCCACAGAAGTATCGGTGATTCAACGGATAAACCAAATATTGTAAAACGCGAAGGAGTTTTCAAGTGTTTGAAATCACGGTTCGGACGAAGTCGTCACGTGGTCAAGGACTGTGCCACTTCCTCTTTGCAGGCCTCAAACTTTCGTCTCACGATGGCGGCATTTGATGTATTGTAGTGCTTGTGAAGATGAGAACACCAGATTCCACGACTGACGGTCGCAGACTGAAGTACAAGCTTAATTTTGAGCGCCTTTTTAACACTTTCAAAGATTTTTATCATAAAATACGCTGTATCTCCGTGTATATTTCGCAACAATCAAGTCTCTGCTGTGCACACATGTTGAATGTGAATCGCACGAGGGCAGGCAAAATAAATGAAAATGCAGCTGCAAAATTTATTTCAAGTGTGCTTAAGCTGAAAGTGCGTTGAGTGCTCTCTAACTCAGAGTTTAGTGAGAAACTCCTCTCCTACCGTCTATTCTAGATTGATACCACAAGACATCTAGACACATCATGTCAGGGTGAAAACTGACCAGTCAAAGCTGATCATTCGGGGTTTTGAGTCAGTAAAAAGAGTGCCAAAATTGTTCGTTTTTAGAGGCATGCATAACGCAATCTCGCCGTTATAGAGCCAGCACATTAACTCGGGAATATCCGATCGCATTAAAATTCCAAAATTTCGATCACCGCATATTCGTTAACCACCCGGATTTATTTATTGTCCACACAATATGAGGGGAGAATAATGTGATAAAATCGTCGATAATAGTGAGTCCAGCTTTATTCATAAACTTCCTAATATTTCATCACTGGTATTTCGCGTTATTGCCAGCTTTTCCAAAATTGCGTCATTTCATGCTAGCAGAAGATGGAATCTAAACTCCTTGTGATGATACAAACTACACATAATTGTCCCACCGAGGCAAAGAGAACGTCGAAGCCAGATTTTTAGAGTTAATAAGTTGTTTCAGGTCTTCCATCTTTGGATTGTATAAGTGGGTAGGAATTACCCATTTATAAGTAAAGAAGCTTAGAAAGTGAAACGAATTACAAAGAAGGTTCAACATACCTTTTCAAAATTGATGGCATTGTCCGAGATCTCGATGGCATTGGGTGAACCCTTTTGTATCGTGGTACGGAAAGCGTTTTATACTGCGTTCGCACGTTGTCCGATCATCAGGTCGCTTGTTTGATCCGCTTTCTTAACACTTGAAATTTCACACATGAAGGCCTGTCTAACATCTGACTAGTTTTCTTGTCGTCCGACACCTGATCAGACGTCAGATTGGCCTCGATGTCGTGAGAACGTTACCGTTTTAAGGACGTCCCAAGCTATAGTTGATTATAGTTTTATAAAGTGCATACTAATTGTAGACCATTCACTCGAAATTCATTGACATGTGCAAACCGGCCAGCTAGTTTCTCAAAGGCTGATCGTTAGTCATTAGTTGCATTAGCAACTGCATGGCCCTTCTGTCCACCCCACTCCCGACTTTCAATTCGCATCGGCTATGACATACAACATAAATGGGACACCGGCCGGTGTTACTTGACTATTTTTGCGCTGGAAGTTAACAAGGATACATACCCATTTAAAGAGTGGACTCAAAAGTACCCCATTTAAAAAAAAAACTTCCCTGAAATCGTCCCGTTTTCGTGGAATTTTTGTTTTAAAAACAAAATCCTTCCCCAGGGTTTAATTAAAGTAACTACTCTTTCTGGCTTAGAATTTTTTGATAGCTGTATTTTTAATCCATTTAAATACAAGCAGTACAAGAAGTGACACCAAAGTTGTTAAAAAGAGTACATCTTTTAGAACCAACGTTTTTAAAATCAAGATAATATTTTGAATGGAACCGCTATGTGATATCATTTAAATATTTAGATATTTACTCTGGTTTGTGTAAAAAGGAAAAGGAATCCTGTTGAAGTTTGTACTCCTAAATTGAACCCATTGTAGCAGTGGCGGATCTAATCTAGGATATCACAAGGGGGGGAGCAACATTTTGTCTGAAAACATTTGTGCAAAGCACGATTAGATGCGCATACCACCGAATGGGGGGAGGTCGGGAGGAGGGTTCGCTCCCCTCCCGCCCAGGAAAATTTTTCTGTTTTTTCCTCTAAAAATCAAGCATTTTCCTTGATTCCTGAAGTATTACCGAAGAAAAAAAGGCAAAGAAAAAACAAAAACACGGAGAACGTGTCAAACACGAAAAACGGCAAGTATCAAAAACTCAAACTCACGACCTGCACCACCACGAATTCACTCATAATTTGATAATAAGAGACCTACTTGTTTATGGTCCACAGCGTTTGCGCGCGAAACCTACTTCTTTTTGTAATGCTTATTACTACGGTGGCCCGAAAGTATCATCGCTATTTTAGTTTATTAATTTTTTTATTTTTCCTTTTCCACCTAGTATGAAATATTTCAACCTAGGTGGAAATTATTTTCACCCGGGTGGAAATTATTTCAACCTAGGTGGAAATTATTTTCACCCGGGTGGAAATTATTTTCACCGGGGTGGAAACTATTTCAACCTAGGTGGAAATTATTTTCACCCGGGTGGAAACTATTTCAACTTAGGTGGAAATTATTTCAACCTAGGTGGAAATTATTTTTACCCGGGTGGAAATTATTTTCACCCGGGTGGAATTATTTCCACCTAGGTGGAAAATGATAAATGAAAAAATATTTAAACAAAAGTAGCGATGATACTTTCGGGCCACCGTATATTACACTTTTTATATTTTGTGCAATCAGTTCGTAACAAATTTGTTGTATATAAAATAGTTTTCAATTGCCCAAAAGACCAAATCCGTTTTTTGTATTGGCGTTAATGACGCCATTGCTTTGGAAATCGTCTTAAGTTAAGGTTTGACAAAGAGAGAATTATGAGTTTCTGAGTGATTCACTAAGGCTTCGATTAAAATTCACATCTTACCAGCAGCTGAAGTTTCAAATTACATATGGATACCGGGTGGAAGTTTGACAACGTTGTCCGTCCGACTTCTTTGCAGTGAAATCATTCCCCGGCGGCCAACCGCCGTGCTACAAAAGCCGTGACCAAAGAAGTCGCCCTGTACGCCAGACACAGGGGTGAATCCAGGATTTTTAGTTGGGGGGGGGGGGGG
>NMRA01000003.1:2282074-2296669 GCA_002633005.1 Phoronis australis | reverse complement strand
GTGTCAGGGCAGTGTATTAGTCAGGATTTTGCCAGTCAGGCATTCGCACTTCCGAAGTGCCAAATGGAATCTGCGAGACTTTTAGGGGGCATGACCCCTTGTCCCCCCTCTAAATCCGCCACTGGGGAAGTTGCAATACCAGCCGGCCGGCACGAAGGGCTAGGACCCATGGAACCATGAGAGTGGAGAAGGCGACATAAAGCTAACCCTATTTTTAAGCTACGGGTCATTGGAAACCAGTAAGAGATCACGCTCTGGTCATTCATCAAGCACTTTGCGCCCATGGAAGTTTTCGACTCAAAGTAAACAAACAAAAATCATCATGGCGGCAGTGGATGAGACACGTAATCTGCTCATAACAGCCGTGATGACTGTAAAACACCTGACTGGTCGTCTGAACTAAAGTTTGGTGACCGCACACTTAGTTCCTGGACGATACTGATAAAAAGGCGGCTCCCGAAACTTAAGCAGATATACCTGACAGCAGCTAAGCATCGCCAGTGGACTAACTTTACGGTGTAAGCACCGATTAAAGTTTCAAACTCAGTTTTATCATTCATTAAATTTTGCTTTGACACCGAGAATTAACTCTTGCGTTGAATACTTAATTTTATTGAAAAAAATGTGAATCTTTTCATGCAACGCCCATAGTTTAAAGAGCTGAGTATCTATTCATTCTCATTAATGAATCATTTTAATTATGCATCATTGAGAATGAATAGGTATTCATCAATTTATCAGTGTTGTAGTGTAGCCTTTAAGACGTTCGATAAAATGTTTCATCTTCCCCTAAGCCGAAATATCGGGCTTTAAAGCGTGGTTAGAAAAGGTGCGCATTAAGTTTTTCTATACGAGTCGCAGGTCATTCCCTGTCAAACGATGATGAGCAAATGTGGACTGTTTTTAATTGTTTTGACTTGTCAAAGTTTGTAGTCGATTTAGCTGGAGAAAGACAAATTTTCATGATGCTGCAGTGAATTTGTTGCTGCTGTGTTTACTATATTGCGTTATTTATAAATTTGCATATGGCCCGGAGGCCTTTGTACACGGAATAAAGTATAATTATAAATTCCCTTTGATTATACTGAATAATCACTTAATTACCTTTTCGTGAACAGAAAAAATGAACCTCAATGCCGTGAACAAAGCTTCTTGTTGAGAATATACCCTGGTTACCAGGACTCACACTCTGACGTCACAGATAGCATGTGAAGCTTCACAATCTAGAAGGTCTGTGCAGCTAGGAGACAACTTGAGAAACAAGTTCCAGTTTTGTTTGAAAAATGACAAATGTTTATATTACACAAAATAAACACCTAGACGTATAAGTAATGGAATAGGTGATACACAAAAAGAGGAATCACTTGATGGAGGAAATTATCCACTGAAAAGATTTGGTGCCACTATGACATGGTCCGACAGAGACCCCTGCCCGAACGACGGAACCACGGTGGCGACGTTTTTCTAAAAATTCCTATCGTTTATGTTTAAGCTGCATTTCGCCCTCCTGTAAGATGTCTTAAAAATCTAATTAAGCATTTTGCTCTCATAAAACTGTTCCCATAAGATTATGTTTCTGTTGCCAACAAGAACATCGAAACCGTCAGTCAAGAAAACACTTCAGAGGAGTTATTGGGGTTGGTCATTTCTAAAATTGCGAATTCGAAGTTAGGGCTTGTACACGTCAAACTGGAGTTGGTAAGGAAGTAGAATATCGCGGAAAGGAATGTATGAGACCGATTTTATGAGAGTAAAGTGTAAGACGAAATGAGGGAGTTCCTCTCAACCCGGACAGACCACTCAGAGAGGACCGAGCGAAGATAATTAAATAAGCGTTTTCCTTCCAAACAAATTGTGTGTGTGGCAAATGTCTAGGCGTTCGGCCTTCACTTCAGTACACCAAGTTTCTCAAATGTTATTCACAAGAATTGGCCATTTTTACAATATTTCTACCAAAATACCTTATATTCATTCTCGGGTAACTTCTATATTCATTCTCGGGTAACTTCAAATATGAAATATATACCGTACGTGTAGCGAGAAAAAAAGATTTTTTTATTTGAAATAAAGCAATTATTAACAAAAGTTATGGTAGTTTGAACTAAATACAGACAGACACACATTCAAACATCTCAGTGAAACCGGAAAAAGGAGGGAAACAGCTAAGAAAACAAGGGGATTGTCTACTGTTGAAGTCACTTGTAATATATATTTTTCAATTACGGTGGTCGTGAAATTCCTTTTGAATTCTTTCAAGAAATGGTGCTCTCTTCGCCAGTCTTTTTTGTAAATATGAAACTTTGCGAGACACAAAAGGAGATTAATGACCTTTGACTTTAATTTGCCAAAGATAACTTCAACGCCTTTAAGTTGGAGAGACAAGTTACATTTGTTTCCTTTGTTTTTATATCTTTTCTCAACTAAGCGTGTGTAGATTATCTTGTTGATTTTTTAGCTCGAAATTGATATTGTATTAAAATTGGAATAATATGGAAGACGAACATTAAACTCAGAATTCATGCATCTACGAATTACATGTCGAATTGCATTTCGAAGCCCAAAAGGGTGAATGGTGGACGGAGAGAAGCCATACGTCACACAAAAAATATTGATATGATATAGGATGAACAGTGCCGTCGAGAAATCATAGGATAAACAATGCCCCTATTGTACCAGGTACGATAAAAACATTTTTTATCAAAATATCGAAAAAGAATTAGCAGAACCACCTTGGAACCGCACAACCGCGTGAAATTTGTTTCCTGCTTATACCGCCAGTCATATAACAGTTCCGTATAATCCTCAGTCTTTTCATTCACCTGAGAACTTTTAATTAATGCAAAAGAACAAATATTATGCGACAAAATTACTAATAGTTCGCAAACATTTTGTCGACGCCGGTTCAAGATTTACATATTCACAAACATTAATGATGTTGCCACCCAAAAGGAAATTTAATAAGCACGAGTGTGTGCATCTACTGAGACCTATTTCATGAAATGAAACTAAAACGTGACAGGAGTTCGGTCTTACGCTTTCACCGTGAAAGCTGAGTTGTGTGACACAACTTATTGGGAAAACTAATTAAATCTCAGGTAACAGAACGAGCCGGCACCACATGTAACTTGGTTCCTTGGGCTCACACGCTGACATTGTGTGGGGGCTGGAGACACGCACAACCACTGACCCCCTCTAGACTATCTGACCCAGACCCCCCACACCCCTGACCCAGACTATCTGACCCAGACCCCTGACCCAGACTAACTGACCCCAGACTAGCATTTAAGTGTTCCGTTATGTCATAGTGAATTTTATTTATGTCGGTTAATAGCATGTGTGTTAATGTTGCTTTATTATTGTAAACTGTCAAAAGTGTCTTATCTTATCTTGCTTCGACCCAGACTGCTGACCCAGTAGATGTTGTCTGAACCCTGATCAACTCTGTGTCATCTTCGGCCTCGATCAGGAGAAAACATGGCAACGAAAATGGCAGCATTGTTATGAAAGTTTTGTGGTAAAGCTTCTTGTGACGCACAATGAATGCTTTGAAACTAGCCAATGAAATGTCTCCACTCACAAATCAGCAGATCTCACACACATCATGCGACTTTTTTCGATCACCTGCAAACGATACTTCATGGATTTATTTGTGTGACATCATCGCATGTCTATCATGTGATTGGCTGATTTCACGTGGGCTTATCAGAACAACAACATAGTGCTTTCCGATTCGAGCGTGTTGTGTTCGTGTTAAAAAAAAATTATGCTAAATATGATTTACGTGCCTCCTCCTATTTCATTTTACAAGGAAGGTTTAGAGCTAGTGGTCGTTTGTTTTAGGGAAACCGATTTAGGCATTCAAGGTCAGTGGAAAGTGATGCAGTGCAGTCTTTTAGTTTTATTACTTTGGATCCGCCGGTAGATCTGGCTGTACTTGTAGCTATTTGTAGAGCCGGGGGTTCTCCCACTCACGCGCGGTAGGGCCATACGATAGGGACGTGGCGCTGACAACAGTTCCCCTACTACTGTTTCACTTCACAGGGAAGAAGGTTTCGAGGTAGCAGTCGTGCATTCACGTAAACTAATTCACTAGACATTCAAAAGCCGACAAGGGCGTGCTAAATGGAAAAAAAACGGGAAAGGGATTTTGATGGATAGTTCTCAGAAATGGTTCTCCTTTTTTCGAGTCCACTGTCTGAATGGTATTTATCCTAGTTTCCCAGTTGCACCCCCTGTCTAAAATGTAGTGTAGCATAGGCCCTGGGTTATATAGATGATAAAGTTAAGCCATAGTATCTAGGCCTACTGTAATTGTTACAAGTCTTCACTTATTTCACTCAAAATTGAATTTTTTCCATTTTTCAAAGATGGTTACTTTGCTGCAAATGATGACAACTTTACCAATTGTTGTTTTATGACATCTGCACAGTACAAACCAGGCTAAAATTTTCTCAATCTTCATTTTTTTATTTTACAAAAATAATTTCACCTGTCGGCCATATGGTGTGCTAAATAAGTGAAGAATTGGCGTCATGTTATTAGTACTGGAAGAATGAAATGCCGACTTGGGTGTGTGACCCAGTGATTAGCATAGATGCAAAACAATGCTGAAAACTGTGCCTAAGTTAGAGTGACAGTGTGCTGAGTGTTGTTTTAAGATGGTCAAACCAATAATTGCGAAGTAAAATTTTATAACAACCTTTACTGTCAGTGTCAATGAAATTCACTTTTCCACGGTGTCCCAACACTACAGAATATTTGCTTTAGACTGGCGGAGTCGGAATGACCGCTTGTGGTGGTCAGTCATCTCTTGGGGTTATTTATGTTTCTACTCTGTGTCCTTAGTTGCAGGGTTTGCTGAAATTTTTGCAGTGGTTTTCTTATTTTGTTTTCATCTGTAAAAAAAGAAAGCAATCTGTGTGCAGTAGGTGTGCATGCTGTGCCTGCTTGCCAGACTAATTCTGTTGAGGTATCAAATGTCCTAATCCGGCTGTTTGTTGGATGATGGCTGCCATAGAAATAAAAACACTGTATCTCATTGTTTCAGGTAGTGTAACCTGAAGCTGTAAAATGCCAGCCCATATGGTTGAAGAGCCAATGTCCTCGTTGGACAGTGCTGAAAACTATGACCCCAGTGATTTGAATGGGAATGATGTTGTGATCAGCGGAATATCATGTCGTCTGCCCGAGTCCAACAATATTGCAGAGTTCAAGGAAAATCTAATGAACGGCGTTGACATGGTCACTGAAGATGACAGAAGGTGGCAGCCAGGTACTTTTGTTTCTTCTTTGACTTGAAATAAAAAATTTTAATTATTATAAATTTTAATTTTCTTAAAGTGTATAAGACTGGCCTGAGGTTAAAAAATAAAATAATATGTTATCGAGGCTCGTCTAGAATTTGGCATTTGGGGTCACTTTTTATTTTTATTGCATGTGTTCGGTGTTTTGATAGGTCTAATATCATGTCATTCCTTAGAAGTTAGCTTCGTTGCACTAGCAAACACGTCATTTGAAGTAATTATGTGTCATACATATTCTTTGGTGATGTTTGTCAATCAATCAGAGGGATGTGTCAGTGCATACAATATGACTCACAACTCCTGTATGTACCTAGAGGTTGCCCACTCTGCTGCAGCCAGCACCATCTGGTGATATATGAACTTCAGTACTCTATTCTAATACTTGCACATTCTACAAACGCTGTTTACTAACACTTGCAAACTGAAATTTTTTAAATTAAAAAAAATATAGAATCAATGTGGCACACTTTTCAGGTGTGGGCAGGAATAAAAAATACGAACATGTTTATTAACCTGCCCTTAAGAGCAAAGGTTTACCACTGTGGAGCCTCCTTTTCCATATCCTGAAAGTGTTCTGCCCTGTGTTAGTCACAAATTTGTGTCTATTGTGGCATAAAAGCCATCAGGGATAATTCAAATGGTTTTGCTTCTTCGTCGATGTTTTCCATCCCATTTATTGCAGGTTACCTTGGTTTACCCAGGCGCAGTGGAAAACTGAAAGACATTGTTCATTTTGATGCTTCTCTCTTCGGTGTGAGTCCAAAACAGGCAAATTGTATGGACCCTCAACTGAGGCTTCTTCTGGAAGTTTCGTATGAGGCTATATTAGATGCAGGTAGGTCAGATGTTGATAACACCAATGTTTTGTAGAAGAATAATTGCAGTTACAAGCTCTTTCGGTTGTTTTAGTGTTACATTATGATTGTGTGAATGATGTATTGATCATTTGAAGCATTTTGCAGTTGTTATTGATTCAGTTGACATGAAATCATTTTGAAGCATGCTTTCCAATGTACTTTCTGTTCATTATCACACTTAAGTGCTCAGTTTTGCATATATAATATACATAAATGAATGTGCAGAGTTCTTGTTGAGTCTCAGTTCCCATCCTGTTTGTAATTCCCTGTTGTGCCAAAATGCATGTGTTATATGTTAAAATGGAATAACCTGCAGAAAAAAACACTGAATGTCATTGGCTGCTCTTAGCTAGTAATGTAATAGATATGACGATACGGTACTCACAAGTGGTGGAATGAATGTTGTGAGGACTGCACCATAAAGAAGCACTTTAACTACTGCTAAACTGCATTTTGATGTTTGTGAAATTAGAGGAGTGTTTCTTTAGAGGATAACAGCCACCAGTTGTCACAGGACTAGTGTATGTTGCACCGAGTGTGTGTTGCAGTGATGCACTTTGCAAATAGTGGACTTGCTTCAGGTGTTAGTCCTCAAGATATCAGAGGAACACGCACCGGGGTCTTCATTGGAGTAAGTGGCACAGAGTCGTTTGATGCTTGGAGCAGTGACCCTGAGAAAGTAAAAGGTTACATGATGACTGGCTGTCAGAGAGGCATGTTTGCCAACAGACTTTCATACTTCTATGACTTCAAGGGTGAGTGTTTATTGTGGAGTGGAAAGGAAAGTGCAATGAGACCTTTATTTCATCTTTTCAATATTGGAGCATTAAAATGGCAAATTTTTGTTGAAAATGTATTTGCTGATTAATAACATATTTCGTTCACCAAATACGCTCATTACTAGAGAGGCTAGATTCTAATTTAGATTTTTAAATTGGGACATTCTGTATTCCAAAAACAGTATGAGCAATTGTGAGTTTTTGTCTCACTCAAAGAATGTCTTTTGCTTATTACAACTTGCTATAAATGCTGTTGCTGTTTTCACTGTCCAGGTCCGAGTTTTACTGTGGATACTGCATGTTCATCAAGTCTCCTAGCCATGGATCATGCCTTGGAAGCTATGAACAGTGGCCAATGTGACGCTGCTGTTGTGGGAGGCTCCAGCCTTTGCTTGAAACCTGCAGTGGCAGCCATGTTTATGAAGTTGGGGATGTTATCACCAGATGGCGCTTGCAAATCTTTTGATAATTCAGGTGGGTCATCAATCCTTGTCCATATAAAAATTTGTTTCATATTCACACTGCAGCAAGAACAATCATTTATAACTGGTTCTATTTCAGTTTTAGTGTTTTTGTTTGTGTTTTATTTTTAATATAGAAAGTTGTACTTTTTCACCGACGTCTTCTGCATTGTTTTTTGATTCTCAGGTAACGGCTACTGTCGCAGTGAAGGAATTGTTGCTGTTTACCTCCAGAAGATGTTTTGTTCTAAAAGGATCTACGCTACCCTAGTGCACTCTCGAAATAATTGTGATGGCAACAAAGAACAGGGTATGTGATTATACATGATGTGCTTTCTTGAATCACTATATATATAGTCCATTTAGGTGATTAGAGTACACTAAGGAGTATTCCAGAATTGTAAATATATTGAAATGCATAACGTAAGCCTTTTGTTACACAGAAATTGCATTTCTTGATTAAAACTCAGTGATTTTTTTGTGACAGCTCTTTGCTATTCAAAAATTGTATGCATTTTATCTTTGTATGGCGCAATCATTGAATAGATAGAATGTGTTTTGTATGACACAAGACAATCAATGAATTGGTAAAATGTGTTTTGTATGGCATAAGACAATCATTGAATAGGTAGAATGAGTTGTTTGTTATTCAGGAATCACATTCCCTTCTGGTGAAGTCCAGAAACAACTCTTACAAAGAGTCTACACGGAGTCTGGTATTAATCCAGCGGAAGTTGCATATGTGGAAGCTCATGGCACCGGCACAAAGGCTGGTGATCCACAGGAGCTGAACTCCATCACAGAGGTGTTTTGTAAAGACAGACACACGCCCCTTAACATAGGGTCAGTCAAATCCAACATGGGGCATCCTGAACCCGCTTCAGGTGAGTTTTCTGTGTCTTGGCTTGGTGACAGTTAAGCTGTTGGTTGATCAATTAATCATTGGTGTTTCACACATATGGTTTTAATGAGACTGACACACTATGTGGATAACAGTTGCCTAGACATTATGTTAATTAGATTTTCAGATGATGATTGTATTTGTTATTTTTCTATTCATGAAATGAACCTTTTAAAAAATGTTGGGAACTTGTCAAGCATTGGTGAAATTGGTAATGATAAGCCTTTCGTTTTTACAGGTCTGGCTGCTGTTGCCAAAGTAATTGTTGCCATGGAATCACAAACCATACCGGCTAATTTGCATTACAAACAACCGAACCCAGATATTCCTGGGTTGGCTGATGGAAGGTTGTCTGTTGTTGACAAGAACAGGAAATGGGCAGGCGGACTTGTGGGCATCAACTCTTTTGGATTTGGAGGCACAAATGTGCATACAATCTTAAGATCCAATCCCAAGAAGGCTTCACAACAGCACCCTGCTGCCAGTGTGCCCAGGCTGTGTATTTATTCAGGCAGAACAGATGATAGTGTCAAGTCATTGCTGTCCAAGATGCAGGAACACTGCCACAATGTGGAGCTGCAGTCACTGCTCACGGACAACGCTAACAGCTCTCCCACTGTTCATCCATACCGAGGGTTCACTGTTCTGAACACAGAAAATAAAATAATTGAAGTGACGGTAATTTGAACACCAGTGGAAATACTGATATTCATTATTACGTATTGGGGTGTACTTCATTACATAACAAGATTGTGCTTATTCTAACTTTATGGTTGAAAAGTAATCTGTATACCCTGCTTTATTTTGTAATTTGCACTTGGTGGTATACAAAAGATATATGTCTTAAATTCTGCTCTTGAGTTGGTAACATTTTACTGACGAGTGGTCCACGATCAGGACTTGAAATTTTCCTCGTATTTTATTTATAGTTTCCTCTTTTTTCGTCTCTTTTTTTCATTCTTTTGACTTTATTCAGGCAAAAACGTTTATGTCAGTTATTTGTGTCGACATGCCTATTTGTGGAACGGTGCATCAACTGGAGAATTTTTCTCTTGTTTGTCATTGATCATTCCAAGCCCTGCTCAATATCAATGGCACCTTACAGAAGTGCTCACACAGCAATGGACGCCCTGTGTGGTTTGTATTCTCTGGCATGGGTACACAGTGGCATGGTATGGGTCGTGACCTGATGCACTTGACTACCTTCAGACAGTCCATTCTACGGTCAGCCCAAGTTTTACAGCCACTCGGAGTCTCCCTGTATGAGTTTCTAATGGACGGAACTGAGGAAGACTACAATAACACTGTCAATGCTTTTGTTGGCATAGCTGCAATACAGGTATAGCAAAAATGAAGTTAAATCAATCGATTTTGTTTAAGATTGTAATGCTGTTTGTGTAAAAAATGATTTTAGTTTTTAAATGACTGCTTTGCAACTGTCATTGATATTGTTTTATATTTGCTTTAAAAGTACTGTTGCAAAGTTCTGGTGTCAGTAAACATTTTCGTTGCAGCTGCATTTGCTCCTTCAAAGCAACTTTGTATTCTCATTCTCTGGTTGAATTAAAATTAACTCGCAATAAAGTGCCTGGATTGCCCTGATGACCATGCTGCATTGGGGACTCAGACATAAATTATTGTATTTCAAGTTTGTTAGTGCCATCTAATGGCCATTTTTATGATCCTAAAAAACAACCCTAGAAGCACCCTGTTTGCGGTGGAGTCGTGGCCGCGTTTCTAGGCTCTTCATTGCTCTTGTTTTGAGGTTTGACTGTTTTCAGTTGTTTGTGTACATTTTTATGTTTAGGTTGCCCTTGTTGACCTGTTGAAAGAACTTGATATAGAGCCTGATGGAATTGTTGGTCACTCGGTTGGTGAACTAGGCTGTGGGTATGCAGATGGAGGACTGACTGCTGAGCAGACTGTTCTGGCAGCCTATTGGAGGGGAAAATGTGTTCAAGATGCAGCACTGCCACCTGGTGCCATGGCTGCTGTAGGTAAGTATCAGGCTATCCAAACTACATGGTACCCGCACTTATGAACACAGTTACTCACTTCTAAACATAGCTCACAGGCCTGTAAACTCGTGTCCGGACTCACAAACTTGTCTTGCCTACCCAAAATGCTCAGCTTGTTTTTAGTGGATGTGATTTTGTGGGCCATGCTTCTATGGTGTGGTATTTTGTTTGGGACCATTGGCAGAAGATTATTATTGTCTCACTGGCCTGTGAGCTGTGTTTGTAAGTGATCAACTATGTTGTGTATCCTTCAGTTCAGATAGTGTGGGTTTAGTTAATAAGTTATGGTGGCACTATACAGATGTAGCAAGGTTACAGAAAATTGCTTCAAACATTGTCTTTTTTGTTAGGAATCTGAGTTAGTTGCATATGAGTTCAGTATTGAATAACTCTTGTATTTGCTGCGGTTGTAGCTAGTAATAGTGAGTGCCATGTTCATTGGCAGGACTTTCTTGGGAGGAAGCCAAGCGTCGATGTCCTGAAGGAGTTGTACCTGCCTGTCATAATACAAAGGAAACTGTCACTATCTCTGGTCCTAAAGAACAGGTGTCTAAGTTTGTCGCTGAGCTAAAGTCCCAAGGTATATTTGCCAAAGAGGTGGACAGTGCTGGAAATGCCTTCCACTCTCACTACATGGCAGCCATCGCTCCTGAATTGAAGAGAGCACTTGATCTAGTGAGTGAAAGCATTTGATAGATGTTTTGACAAAGCATTGCATGAATATTCTGATGATGCTTAAACTTAAAATCCATATAAAGTTTATGCAAGCATTTTTGATGGAATTAATCAAAGGTATATGCTTGCCATTATAATCCATATAAAGTTTATGCAAGCATTTTTGATGGAATTAATCAAAGGTATATGCTTGCCATTATAATCCATATAAAGTTTATGCAAGCATTTTTGATGAAATTAATCAAAGGTATATGCTTGCCATTAATATGTGATAGTTTTCAGTTTGTACCTGTATTTGTGCAGTTATTTCCAAAATTAACTATGGATATGAAAATGTGACCTGCTTTCAGTTATTTATAAGCACATTTTGTCACAACTGTCCTCAAGATACATTGAAAATGTGAAAAATAATACTTTTACGAGAGAGATCTAACTAAGAATATACAACTCTGTGCATGCTGTTATCCTCAAATTTGTTTTGTGCAAAATGTGTATTGAAGTTAAGACTGTATGAATTTGTTTTTAAGGTAATTCCTGAAAGACGGCCACGAAGCTCTCGATGGGTTAGCTCCTCCATTCTAGAAGAAAACTGGAACACTGAACTGGCTGGCTTCTCGTCAGCTGATTACTATGTGAATAATCTTGTTAGCCCAGTGCTTTTCCAAGAAGCTCTGCGTCATGTGCCTGAAAACGCCATCACAATCGAGATTGCGCCACATGCGTTACTGCAAGCTGTCTTAAAGAGGTCTCTCAGTTCCAGCTGTGAGTTTATTGGTCTTATGAAACGTGGACAACCCGATAATGCTCATGTGTTCCTGTCTGCTATTGGAAGGTAAAGTCTGCTTAAGTTGAAGCTCTGCCATGGTGTAATAATTTGATGGAGAACCTTCCATTCATCTGTCATTATTGTGTCATTTTTCTACATGCATAATATTCACGATACCCTTTATCTTGTTACTGGTAATGAGAACACAGGGCTTGGAATCGTCATCTTTTATGAGGATTTCCTCCTTTTTGGTTTATATTTCCTCTTATTTGATTTCGACTTTCCTCTGTTTTGTCTCTTTTTATCACTATTTTAACTTTTCATGCAAAAACATTATTTCAGTTAAATTTTACAACACAAAGAATATTTCTATCACACAACCCTATTTATTTGCAGAACAATACGTCACCAGGAAAAATTTCCACTTTTTTGTCATTCTTCATTCCAAGCCCTGGAACACCATCACAACTGTTCATTCCAAGCCCTGGAACACCATCACAACTGTTCATTCCAAGCCCTGGAACACCATCGCAACTGTTCATTCCAAGCCCTGGAACACCGTCACAACTGTTCATTCCAAGCCCTGGAACACCATCGCAACTATTTAGGTTTGCTAAAATCTTGAAATTTGCCTCCCTTATTATTCCAAACATATTGTGGCCCCAATTGCTGTTCCCCTGTGCTCTCCAGTTGTGTTATGTGTGCAACATTGCTTAAGTGATATAATTGACATCTTTGTTAACACGTAATCCACACTATGCTCACTCTTGAGTCAAACGTTGTATTTTAGTAAAATGAAATACTACTGGTGCATAGGAACCTGAGATGGACCAGTTTACCGTAAACTTAATTTCTTCGGAACAGTACTTAACACTCATTTATAACTTCCTATTTACATTAATTTTTAGTTCTAGTGATTCCAATACCATTGGCTACTATGTTTTAATTAAGTATATTGGTCTTGGCGTGGTTATTTGTTTACTAAAATGTATAACTGTCGAATGCCTTTTGTTTTCAGATGTTTTCAAGCTGGGTTAGCCATTGATCCCCTCAAACTGTATGCAGCCGTAGACTACCCAGTGCCTTTGGGGACTCCCATGTTGTCTCCTTGGATCCATCTTGACCATAGTCTTACCTGGGATGTTCCTGCCTACAAGGACTTTGAGGGCAACCAGGGAGCTGGCAGTGTCTATGACATTGACGTGTCTGAAGAAGACTATCTTTTAGGTCACAAGATTGATGGACGTGTCCTTTTTCCAGCAACAGGTACAATTGTGAGACACTTAGCTTTAGAAAGTTTGACACTTTTTTGTTAACTTGAAAACATTATAGTTAGACCTGTAGTCAAGTTTTGCTAGTTAAAATGCTCCTAAAGACACCAGTTGCACGAAACAGTCCAATAACATTAGTTTATTCCCTATTGGAACTTCAATGCATTCGAGCACAGAATAATATGTGGTTTTGTAGTTCTGGTGTATACTTACTGGTTTTGACTGTAGAATGTGAATAACTGGAAATTTGTTTAAATTGGTTGTAGTTAGTAAACATTTGTGCTTCTATCACATGGCTATGCTCATTTCATGAATCTTCAAACATTTAACACATTTATGACTCTAACAGAGTGACTCTGTCACATCAAGTTATGTATACTTCTCAGTACAATATTGGAACAAAGCCGGGGGAGGGTTATAAGTGTTGTACAATCTGACAGAGTTAAGTTCGAGATATGTTTTTGGCCAGTGTTGCCAGTTCTTGGCATTGTCCCATCTCATTTCATCAAAATATTAAAGAAAGACTCAGACATTTTAAAAGCAAGTTTGGTATGACAGGGTCAAGAGCAATAATCAAGTTAATGTACAAGACTTTATACACCATGCAGTTGGTGCATTTGTCTTTTGAATGAATCACAGCTAAGTGAGCCATGAAGACTTATAACAAGTTATTCGATAAGATGTGCTCTGTGGTAGAAAAAGTATGCCCCTGTTTCTCTTCTGGGGGCACTGGGTGACATATCTGATTTGAGAGTATGAGACGGCGGGTGGAGGAGACATGCTCTGTTCTGTAATAACCTGTCTTGCTCAGTGCTGTCAGCTATTATAGTCAAAATATTCATCAATTTTCCAGGTTACCTAGTTCTTGCATGGAAAACTCTGGCGAAGCTAAAAGGTTTCCATAACTATGAAGAGATGCCTGTCAGTTTCAAGAATGTGGAAATCCACCGTGCTACCCTTTTGCAAGCCAATGGTAAGATTTAAAATAAATACCAAATAAAAATTGACTGATTTCAGTGTTCACATAATGATGTAGTTACAGAAAATTTTTAAAAGTTGTATCAGGACTGTTTAAGATTTTATCTGGAAAGAAATGCAGAACATTCTATGTTGCTTCGTTTTTTTTTTGATAGGTAGTGTAAAATTCGAGGTGAATATCATGCCAGGAAATGGTGACTTTGTCATTTGTGAAAGTGGTTCGGTTGTGGTCAATGGTCAAGTGATGATGGTCGAGCCAGATGACCAAACAAACAAACGATGTGTAAATGCTGGGATGGAAAGTGCTTATGAACTGAAAGCTGATGATATTTACAAAGATATTCGCCTGAAGGGATACGAGTATGGCCCGTCATTCCAAGGCATTCAGAGTGCCACCATGGACGGTAAAATGATGTTTTAACCTTCTCATTAATTGTTTTTGTATTTATTACAAATTACACAACTTGTTGAGTGTATGTAAGTATTAGAATTTCCAGTTTAAAATTGTATTTGCATTGTAGCGTGCATAAATAATATCCTAATGTATGTTATTATATAATGCTTCTCAAAACCTGTAACTATCTGC
>NMRA01000003.1:2239903-2279171 GCA_002633005.1 Phoronis australis | reverse complement strand
TTTTTTCTCTTTAAGGAACAAGAGGCAACTTATTGTGGACCGGAAACTGGGTTACCTTCACTGACACCATGCTTCAGATGAGTATTGTTGCTGAAAGATGTCCCAGCCTTCGACTACCGACCAGGATAAAGGCCTTGACCATCAACCCAGCACTGCATGAGAAATGTATCCAGTCAACAGAAGGCGCTCATGGTAAGGAGATTTTTTATAAACCACATGGAGGGAGATTGAGATATAGAAACTTCTGCTTTCTGAATTCATCACCCAAGTAAACTTATTCTCCATTTTTGAGAGTTGAGCATGCTGCATTTCTGTGAAGTCACTCAAGTATTGGCTTGGTGTAACTTAGTTGATTCGGTCATTGTCCCCTATTAGCTAAAATAAGAAGGAAATTATTCCTGATTTGCACATGCATTGTTGTGAAACCCGAGCTCCAAAAATGATAAATGCACTTCCTGTGTCATTTCTTTGGTCTTGCTGTTTGGCGTAGTCAGACCAAGTATTAGTTGGTTCCAGGTTAAGGATATACAGGACAATAGAAAAATGTCCAAATTTAGCCAACGTTGGAACACCAAATCTCAGAAATGTTTGATTGGTTTCACATGAAACTTTCAGGTACTGTGCTTTATCCACTGTTGTCAAAAACGCTGTCAAGAATTACTTTTTAAAATGTCCCACTTTTTCGTCAGGGGCTATTGAGATAGAATTTTTATGGAAAAATTCTAAAGTTGCATAAACCAAAAACAAATTAGGATACAGCTTTTTTGAGATGTTATTTTGAACATTTATATCAAAATAAAATTTAAAATTTCGTCTTATTATTGGTACAGTACTGTTGTTTTGTTATCAGTGTACCTTTCTTTTTTGCTAAATTTTACTAAGAAGACATGGTCATGTCATCCAATTAATGACAGATTTTCTTAGTAAAAAGTCAAAATCATTATTCTCTTACTGTCAGAGTTAAAATCTATAGTTGTGTAGATATTTGGCTAAATACATAGATTTTTCAATAAGGTCCTATTTAGCCACAAACTTCTAATGTAGAAAAAGTATTAAAGTTTAGTGGTGCACTTGAATATGAAAGTTATGGCCTTCTTAATGTAAAAGTGATTCAGATGAAAGGTCACTTTTACTTCGTGTTTGTTGTGTTTTTGAAGCGTAGCATGGTAATACAAACTTTCATTGTAAAAATTTTTATTGTGCAACTGAAATTAAATTTCATTGTTGTTAAGCAAATTCTGCTTGTTGTAAAGATTGTGTTGCTTGTTCCGTCTAAGAGGCGAACTTCAAATTTAGACCACTAATATCACTGTAAAATTGGTCTTGACTTAATACTCAGATGAGTGATCTCTGGGTTTGCAAAGAACGGAGAGTTTGTTATTGGTTGAGACCGTGCTCAATGCATGAAATGACACACCTTGACAAGTCATCATGTAGAGCCTCATCTCAAACAATAAGATACCATCAGGTTCTTCAAAGTCTTGAAAACATTTGCGGAAAAATCTGAGACCAATTTCTTAACGTTAAGTGGTCTCAGTGAAAAGTTGCATTTTCGATGCGAGGTGGGTTTATGCCTGCTTTAAGGTAAAATACCAAGATGCAAAGCAAAGTGCATGCAATTTGGATTGTAAGTTGTTGTTTTTTTTATAGTCATACCAGTTCATGTGAGCCTGAGGACGGATCGCTGCTATGCAGGCGGTGTCGAGATTCTTGGACTTCACACCACTGTGGCGCCACGACGACAAGTGAAACAGAAACCTATCCTAGAAGAGTACACGTTTGTTCCACATGAGGAATACAATCTCTATGAACACGATCAAAAGCTAGCTGCATACGCACAACAGTGTTTGATACTCATTTATTCATCTTTGAAAACTGTGCTTGATACAACAAATGGAATTCGTGATAAGGAGTCATTAAAAGCTGCTTTTGAGTCTATAGTTCTTGACGCTCTTTTACCTGAGAAGAAAATGAAGAACGGTGGGAAGCAGGGTCTACTTAACTTGTTGAAGGAATTGTTTGACATCGAGTTTGATGACAATTATCAGGCAGCCATTAGAAATATTATTGACAAGTTCTCAGTTGAAGAGCTTAAAGCTGACCCTCTTTTGAACTCTTTGTTTTTGAAGCCGGCGTTAAAAACCTGTGTAGACACAGTCCTTGAAAACTGTACATCGAGGACTGTGAGTGTTCTTGAGGTTTGTGGACCATACAGCAGTTTTCCATTTGTAACCCAACTGTTGTCTAGTCAGCCTCAGATCGATGTCAGGTATCAGTTGGTAAATGGTGGAATGGCAACAATGACCACACAGCAAATGGAGGATGTTGGAGTGGAGGAAATTAGCTGGAAGTTTCAGACAGAAGAACCCCCAAAATCTTTGTTAAAGAAAATGGACTTGGTCGTCATGTCCGGATCTCTTCATCAGCAGTCCGATCTCAGCAAGGCATTTGGACAGGTCAAAGCTGCATTGAGGGAAGATGGGTTCCTTCTGGTGCACGAGATTACACAAAACATGGCGATACAGGCGTGCGTGGATGCATTTCAGCTGAGTGTCAACAACAGTTCTAAGTCGTCAAGGTTTTTGTCAGGCAGTGACTGGAAGATGCTCCTGAAAGAGAATGGCTTTGAGGTGGTTGCCGTGAAATCAGATGGACTTTTATCTACACTGTATCTTTGTCGTTACATGACTAAGGAGGACAGAGATATTAGTTGTGTTACTATTCATGTGGACAGCTTTGAGTTCGAGTGGGTTGATGAGGTCAAGGCACATTTGTTGTTGTCAGAAACCAAGCGACTTTGGCTCGTTTCCGACTCAAATCCGTGCTGTGGAATTCTGGGTATGGTGAACTGCTTACGCCGAGAGCCTGGTGGTGATAAAATCAGGTAATGTTCGTGTTTACGCCCTACTTAAAAACCTATTTGTTTCCGACAAACCTTAAGGTGACAGATAATTGTCACATTAAAGGTTTTTGAATGCTTATTGAAAGTTTGACTGAATATTCTCTGTACAGATATGCAGAACCGATTAAACACCCGATATTTTTCATTATTGACAGTCTTTATTTCGTCTCGTCCATATGTTCGGAATAAAACTCTACACTCAACGGAACATTGATGAAGTAGCTGACCAAGAGACATGATTAAAATATACACGATATTTCTAAACATAGTAATTGTTTCATTCTCAAGTGGAGATAAAATGACGCAATAATGCCAACACGGAGCATAAGCTGGAGAAATGCACAGTGGGACACGGCAGGTGTGAAATACTGTAAAGAACGACACATAACATGTGTTTAATCAGTTCTGCATATCGGAAAACTTGCTCCTGAAGTACAGCTAGTCTGTACAATAGTCAGGTAATATAATGTTTTATATAATCTCGTCTCATTCATTCAGTACTGCCAGCGTTAAACTAAGACTTTATAAAATTTTGTAAACTGTTGTATGTATTATTGAATATTCATAAAGGACCTTCATGCTTGAATATTCCCTTACTAAGCATGATATGCCAAATAGTGATCTAATCATTTTTCAACATCCGCAGGTGTGTCTTCATTGCGGACAGGGGCGCTAAGACGCTGTCTGTGGACTGGCCACTGTTACTTCATAAAGACATGGTGATGAATATCTACAAAGATGGTCAGTGGGGATCTTACAGACACGTGCCTTTAAGTAAAGGTATGTACTTTGTATTTAACTACATCTGAGAACCGCTTCCTCTGTTAAAAGTTGCAGTTGTCGGGGGAAGTGACTGGTGTGCCCTTAGAGATGTATTTGCATGCTCCTAACTATGCTTATGTATAGCAGGGACTTAGAAACATTGCTATTTTAACATAATGTTTGCTAAACAAAGTGCAGTTGTATTCAATGACAACTTGTAAGTGTGAAAACAAAAAATTCTGAAAATAGGCGACCTTTGCACTAATGACGTACGTCACAGGCTTACATAGCCCGCATTATGCAGTGCTATTCCCTTGCAACACATCACAATATTTGCTGGACATGGTTCAGTAATTTGCGGTGGATCATTTTTGCCAGAAAACTCGTTCTTGACTGAGCTGACCACCCTCTTAAAATGTATTTGCTAAGTAAAACAAAATAGAAACTACAAACTCAAGATTCACTCATAGTATAACAAGATATATATCATCATAATTATATAGAGATACTTCGTGAATATAGAAGAAACCATGAATTCAAAATCAAACACTAAGACAATGTACAAAAAGTCTTCATAAAAAATATTACGCTAAAAATTCTTAGTTTACCTTTTCCAGTTTGCAGTTCCGTCAACACAGAGTATGCGTATGTGAACGTGTTGAGCCGCGGTGACCTGTCCAGTCTGAGGTGGGTTGAATCCCCACTGAGGTTTCACCAGGCCAGACCTGACTATGAACTGTGTAAAGTGCACTACGCATCTCTCAACTTCAGAGATATCATGTTGGCGACCGGCAAGTTACCCCCTGATGCTATACCAGGTATGTGTGTCAGATAAGAGGCTGTCAAACACTTTATGGAGAAAGCGTGAGGCCATATTATGATTATCACAGTGCATTTGGTGATACACTGAAACGGAAATCCAGGTTTACTGATTTTTTAATCATTACAATATGTTGCTGTATTTTAGCAATGGACTTTGGATGATATTTGCTCAACTTTTCTGGGTGTGTGGTAACGCAAAATTATTCATTGAAGATTTAGCTGTTATCCAAATGTGTTTTCAGGACATCTCTCCAGTCAAGATTGCTTACTTGGTTTGGAGGTGGCTGGCAAAACTACAGATGGACAAAGGGTCATGGGCTTATTGGCCGCTAAGGTGAGGACTGCATGTTTTTGATATATTCATTTCATGATGAAAAAGTTTCCTTACGTCTGTGACATTGCATTGTGGACAGGTCATGTCATTCTAAGCATGTTCCTCATTGCAGGGCTTAGCTACATTAGTTGAAGTTCATGAAGAGTTCTTATGGAACATTCCGGAACACTGGAGTTTTGAAGAGGCTGCATCAGTACCGGTAGTCTATTCAACTGCTTACTATGCTCTTGTTGTACGTGCCAACATTAAGAAGGGTATGAGAGTATTAATCCACTCAGGAAGTGGAGGTGTTGGACAGGCAGCCATTGCTATCGCATTGCATTATGGATGTGAAGTTTTCACAACAGTCGGGTCATCAGAAAAGAGAGCATACCTGAAGAAGCGTTTCCCTCAGTTGGACGATCACCATTTTGGTTGCTCGAGGGACACGTCATTTGAGTTAGAGTTTCTGGAGGCAACTAATGGTGAGGGTATGGATGTGGTGCTGAACTCATTGGCAGGAGATCTACTTGAGGCTAGTATCAGACTGCTGGCTAGACATGGGCATTTCCTGGAGATTGGAAAGTTTGACCTGTCCAAGAACACACAGCTAGGTAAAGTGATTTTGGCTGTTATCTGTTGGAAATGAAAGAAATGTGATTAACGGATGTGTTAACTAAGCAATCACAACTGTAATTTCAACTATGCACTCTTGAAGAGTTCAAAATCTTAAAGGCAAAGTGTCAACTAAAGTGTTGTTGACAGATTTTGTTAAAAATATGCATAAGTTATGTATTGGTATATATTTTCAGGTATGTCCGTGTTCTTGAAGAACATTAGTTTCCATGGTATTCTACTTGATGCCTTGTTTGAGGAAGGCAATCGCGAGTGGAAGGAGGTCAGACGACTCATGAGCGATGGGATTGAACATGGCGTAGTGCAGCCCCTGCAGACGACATCATTTGACCGAAAAGAAATCGAGAAGGCATTTCGGTTTATGGCTCAGGGGAAGCACATTGGAAAAGTTGTCTTACAGGTTGGTTATTAGACTAAGGTGTAGCATTTAATGCTATTTATAAATGTTGTATGCATCCACAAATATGTAAGCATCATGGGGTCATCCCATGCGCTGCTGTATGTTCAAACCCTCTGGATGGATGTTTATGAAATTTTACAGATGAGTGACTTTCAGGTGTATCCGAATAGCGTTGTGCCCAACTGGTGGCAATTTTCTGTTAACCCTTTCCTCTTATACCTTTGGAGTTTGTAGGTGGATTTGTATGAAATTTTAGTTTGGTTTTTGGTGTGCACCTCTCAATCAACCAAACCACTCTTAAGGATTATTATGAGAATTAGCATATTACTTGTCTTTCTTCTGGGATGTGCATGACTAATGATGATTTTCAAACAGGTCTGACTGCAAAAGCGTCCTCTAGTGACAGTTTTGTGTTTCAGCCTTTGGCTCAATATCTACTAAGTTCCTTGGTGGATCCTCACGAAATTTATGTGTTCTTATTGAGAAGAGTTAAACTGATGTGGATTTTGGGTCAAATCGGACTAGTGCGGAGTGCCTTAGCGGCAATTTTGTATTTTTTTGTAAATATTTTCTTTCTGAATATGACCTTCCATAATTCCTTTCTTCAAATATTAGTATTCTACTGCAAGAGTTTGCTTGATGTTGAAATATGTACTATGTGAACACTTCCATGATCACTTCATTTTCACTGCTTTTAGGTTAGACCAGATTCAACAACTGAAGCTGACCAGTTGACTGTAAAGGCAATACCTCAGGCATTATGCAATCCCAAGTATTCTTATATAATCACTGGTGGACTGGGTGGGTTTGGCTTAGAGTTGGCTCAGTGGTTGATTGACAGGGGCGCCAAGAAACTAGTGCTGACATCACGGTCTGGAATAAAGACAGGATTCCAGGCCACGAGGGTTAAACAGTGGATGAAGCAGGGTGTGGCTGTTGTTGTGTCTACATGCAATCCTAAGACGGTTGATGAAGCAGAAAAGTTAATTTCTGAGGCAACAGCGCTGGGCCCAGTCGGAGGGCTGTTTCATTTGGCAATGGTAAGACTCAACACAGCAAAAAAACTAGGTTTGAAATCTGCAGTAAAGTTTGAAAGTTTCTTTCATGCAAAGTAAAAATATTCAATAGAAAAAACACAACATATGCTTGAACTTTATTATTCTAGATAGAATCTGTCTCAACCTTCTTAAATGTGTTGTATCAGTTTGATAATGTTATTATTATTATTGACCTTTGCTTTTCTTTGCTTTGAACTATTTTTCGTCAGACCATGTTAATTGAGCAGATTTGTTTGCTTCAACCCGACAGGTTTTGAAAGATGGTTTTATGGAAAATCAGAGCCGTGGAAACTTCCAAACTGTGGGGGAGTCAAAGGTGACGGGCACGGTACACCTGGATGCTGTAACTCGTCGCATATGTCCATTAACACTCGAATGGTTCGTGGTGTTTTCATCTGTCAGCTGTGGCCGAGGGAATGCAGGACAAGCTAACTACGGGTTTGCTAACTCTGTCATGGAAAGAGTTTGCGAAGCTAGGAGAAGAAATGGATTGCCAGGTAATCAAACATTTTCTCAAATGTGCTGTTTAGCTGTTTATATTTTCTGTCATTGATTAAAACTAAGGAGTCAAAAACTTATAAATTGTAGAACCTCTGTAAACGTTCTAAAATATTGTTCGGATGTTTGATAAGTTTCCAGAATTTTTGTGATTGTTAATTATTTGTCTCATAGTAATTTGTCTGAATGAATGATAATGTCATCTAATAAATGTCTTTGTGTCCTGACTATCATGTTTTGGTTGCTTGTTAATAGATGTTTGTGATACCAAATATGCCATGTGAAATGTAAAAAGTTCACTGAATTCTGACTTTGTTTGAAGCTTTAGCCATCCAGTGGGGTGCCATCGGAGATGTGGGAGTGGTCATTAACAACATGGGAGATAATGACACAGTGGTGGGTGGAACCTTACCGCAGCGATTAACGTCTTGTCTTCAGACTCTGGATCAGTTTCTACACCAAAAACACCCAGTCGTGTCAAGCTTTGTCTTAGCCGAGAAATCTAAAGCTTCAAATACTAAGACGGGAGAGACACAATGTGTTGGAACATCTATTGCTAGAATTCTTGGTATGATATTTTGTATGTTAAGTGGTTTAGATATTTTGCTTGTAGATTTTCCTTGTTAACGAGGATTTAAGGAGAGTTATGTAAAAGGGTACTAAATCCTTTTTGGCGATTTCAACCAGGCCTCTTTCTGTCCCCTGCTAATTAATGAATCATTGGCATCTTACTTGAAGGATAAAAGCATGAATCCTCTAAAAACACATTGTTACAGAATGGATGTTGTGGTTTTTGATGTGGACTCTTTGCCTACAGAATTTTCTAATGTTGCTCCTAAATTTTGATTGTCAGCGAAAGTTCTAGAGCTTTATTTTGGTGTAGAGAGCTTGAGAGGATGTCGTTCTGTTAATAGGCCAAAAACCGGCTTTAGTAACTTTTTAAAGAAAATGACTTGCGTTTTCTGGTGAACCTGTATGAGATAACATCGCTCAGGTTTTTACTGTTCTATCAATTGCTGCTTGTAGGTGTTTCTGACCCAAGTACAATCAACCCTGACAGTTCGTTTGCTGATCTTGGCCTGGACTCTTTGATGGGTGTTGAAGTGAAACAGGTCCTTGAGCGAGACCTTGAGGTCAACCTAACGATGCAGGACATTCGCCAGTTGACCATGAAGAAAGTAATGGACATGCAGGCATCTGTTAATGATAAAGCCACTAACATTAAAAGTGCTGATGTCAGCAAAGATGGCCCAACGTTGAAAAATGCTCTTGCAGATGAGATTGCCATGAGATATGACCGGGAACATCTGATGCCTGCAGAATGTATTGTGCCCTTGAACTCCGGCAGTCCAGGACAGACTCCTTTGTTCATAATTCATCCTTTAGAAGGTAATTTAAGTTTGTTACAAAAATTAAAATGAAAATATGCCTCCAAAGTTCTAATATCACTCCTTTACTTGCCATAGCTGTAGTAGGCCATTGTTTACAACTTAAAGTTGTTTCTGTGATGGATCTTTACCCATTAGTGAAAGAAGGTCTTACATCTTTCCAATGTCTGTCTAGAGGAGGCAGCGTGGCCTGGTTGATAAGTGCCCGCTTTCTTTACTCGAGGTCGTGGGTTCAAGTCCCACCATGTCACACTGCTAAACCCTTGAGCCAGGTTTCTGGCTCCTCAGCTCGGTTTTAACCATATATCAATAAAGCATAAAAATATTTCCAGGTGATCAGTGCAATGGGCCCACATGCGAGGCCTGCACACGTCTGATACTTGTATCAGACCACCTCCAATTATTATTTATAAAAATGTCTGTCTTGTAGGGGGCATAAAGTGCCTGCAGACGCTGGCATCACAGTTAGATTGTCCCGTGTTTGGAGTTCAGTGTACAGTCGACACACCAACTGATTCTATTGAAGATATGGCCCGCTTTTATGTCGAGGTACTGTTCATATGCGTGTTGAGGTCAATTGTTTGTTGAGCACCAGTTATTTTGGAATTGTCTTGTATACTCCCGGCAGTATGAATAGTGTAGCCAGTGAGGAAATTGAAAATTCTTGGAATATTCTTTTCAATACTATACCACAGTGGTCATGAATATGCTGTTGGAATTTTAATTTGGTTAAAGTTTTGATGTTCACTTCCTGTGAAACAATGGAAATTAATTACGTTCTCGTGTGCAATTCGTTTCCTTATAATATATCTGCTCAGAGCATATTTTCAGTATATTTTACTTGTGTAACGTATGCCCTCTGAGTGTGTATTTATCTGGGCTTATATTCAGAAATCTTTGGTATTAGTTATTTACACTATTGAGGATGCAGTGTGGCCTAGTGGGATAAATGTCTGCTTCTTGTACCCACTGAGGCACACTACCAGACCCCTGAGTCAGGTCTCCAGCTCATCAGCTCAGTTTTAACTATATATATATATATTAATAAAGCATTAAAATAGCTATAGGTGATCAGGTGAATGGGCCCACCTGAGTGGCCTGCGCAGGTCTGGAACAACATGTACCAGGCCACCTGCAACACGCTGTTGAGACTGTCATCTGAGCTAATGTCCCATGTTTGAGACAGAAACTGTGGATGAAATGGAAAAATAAGCATTACTGCATTGTTACACTATCTGTGTTCTAGCATGAAATCTCACAATTGATTATCATTGCTTCTGTTGTTATGGATCTGATTAAAACGTGTTGGACAACAGAGATATTACTTACTAGGGTGACACCAGTTCTAGATGTAGAATATATTTTGGTGGAATTGTATACTAAACAGCAGACTATTCAGATTTATGTTATGTCTTTCACACTTTTGTACAATCGAAAGCCAAAATTTAGCCTCCTTCCATCAATTACTTATGTAATCATATAGTAAAACAATTATTCACTTTCATCATATTGCTCGATATGTTGGTTTTCGGACCCCATGGTTTGTTAACAAACTATTGACCTCGGTGAAAGTCAATAATTGTATACTATCTGTATATTGCAAGTGGCTCCAGAAATTGGGGTCACAACCACTACAGTGAATACTGTGATATACCATTATACTTTTTCAGAATATCAAACATGCTGTACAAGAGCGACCCTATCGGTTAGCTGGCTATTCATTTGGCTGTACAGTGGCATTGGAGATGAGTATACAGTCTGGCTCATCACTGGTTGATCCTCTCATCTTGTTGGATGGATCGCACACCTTTGTATCTCATTTTACCAAGGAGTTCTGTAAAGTTGGGAAGTTTGAAGCTGGTGACTCTCAAGCAGAGACGGAGGCATTGGTCACATTCATGCAACAGTTCATGCAAGTTGACAAAAAAGTAAGTCCCAAATCTCTCAAAAAATAAGAAATACTGTCAGTTTTTATTTGTAAGTTGTGGCCATTGCCTGAAAGAAAAGTTTCTACACGTATTGTAATAGACTTATTGCATATTGGATGTATTTCTATGTTGAAGTAGCTGCAAACATTAGCATAATGAACAAGATTTATTCCATTTTGGTCACACCACTTTGATGGTAATTTCTAAGTTTATTCAAGGTATTAAAACTGTTCTCTGTTTGATAGGTTTTAGAAGACTTGTCCTCGTGTTTTGATTTGGATTCTAAGACATCAGNCACAACCACTACAGTGAATACTGTGATTTTCCGTTATTCTTTTTCAGAATATCAAACATGCTGTACAAGAGCGACCCTATCGGTTAGCTGGCTATTCATTTGGCTGTACAGTGGCATTGGAGATGAGTATACAGTCTGGCTCATCACTGGTTGATCCTCTCATCTTGTTGGATGGATCGCACACCTTTGTATCTCATTTTACCAAGGAGTTCTGTAAAGTTGGGAAGTTTGAAGCTGGTGACTCTCAAGCAGAGACGGAGGCATTGGTCACATTCATGCAACAGTTCATGCAAGTTGACAAAAAAGTAAGTCTCAAATCGCTCAAAAAATAAGAAATACTGTCAGTTTTTATTTGTAAGTTGTGGCCATTGCATGAAAGAAAAGTTTCGACACATATTGTAGTAGACTTATTGCATATTGGATGTATTTCTATGTTGAAGTAGCTGCAAACATTAGCATAATGAATAAGATTTATTCCATTTTGGTCACACCACTTTGATGGTAATTTCTTAATTTATTCAAGGTATTAATGAACTGTTCTCTGTTTGATAGGTTTTAGAAGACTTGTCCTCGTGTTTTGATTTGGATTCAAAGACATCAGTTGTGGCTGAAGTTCTGCACCAAAATGGATTTGACAAGTCTGCTCAAGTTGAAATGGCTGCCAAATCATTTGTTAAGAAGCTTGTGGCCGGACACCTTTATCGTCCTCAGGGACAGTACAAAGGTCAGGTGATGTTACTGAGGGTGAAAGACAGTGGCGTTATGTCAGAGGACTACGACTTGAAAGAGGTTTGTTTTGTACTTTATTGTCGCTGGTTGTTGTTGGTATTGGACACTCGACTTTAGATTTGAATATGGCAGTGTTCATGTTGTGACATAATCTGAAACATTTAGGTCTGGTCTGCACGCTACCTGTTGGCCACATCACGTGACCCAATGATGTGGCCAACAGGTGGCATGAAGACCACACTTAAAAATGTTTATGATCTATATTTTTACGCCAGTTCAAGATTTACATAGTTGTGACATAATGGAAGAAAATTGTCCTCATAACTTAAAAATTTCTTTTGTTTACGGTTTTAAGAGTTTGGTCTCGAAAGTTAGTTATTGTCGGCCACCACACAAATGCATGCATGCATCTATTGTGTCCATTGCTGTTTTCTATTTTGATGCATGTTATTGATGTGTATAACGTTTCAATGCACATATTATTGAAGTGTTTCACAGCATACTTTTATTTTATTTCAGATGTGCAGTGGGAATATTGCTGTACACTTACTGGATGGTAGCCACAAGTCATTTATACAACAGCCTCTAGTGGGTGCTGCAGTCTCACTGATGAACGATACTCTTAAGCAAAAGTAGGGCGTCGCCAAGCTAGCTCCTCGCTACGTGCATAACCTGTTCATCCAGGATTTTATCACCAAAACAATCTACCAGTCATTTATTGTTTTTGAAATGCATTTTCGTTCCAAATTCTATAGCACTTGAAGAATGTTTATGTAAGCTGATGAATCCCATACACATACATTCTCTTCAGTAAGAAAGTGGAGAAACGATGATTTAGTTGTCATGATTTTATATGTTTTTACCTGTGCAGCAAAGCTGTTGTTAAAATTTTTATTGAGTTGAATTTGTTTTTGTTTTTGTTTACGTTGGATATGTTTATTTACTGAAAGTTGGTTTGTTATGATTTAAAGTGGAACTTGCACACTAATTCCTGATCTCTGTGATTGGAAACACAATATATAGCGATGATGTGAATATGGACTAGGTTGAAAATTGTCAAATGTTATTAAGAATGAGTTTGGTGCCGAAAATGATTCCTCGTAAATCACTCAACCGTGTCCAGTAAGTATGGTGTTGGAGAATAACACTGCATGGTGTGGGTTATGTGAGTCCCCAAGGTACTCACTGGTGAAAAAGTCATCTATTTGCTGATTTTTTGTTTTCACATTTACAAGTTGTCAATAAATACAACTGCACTTCGTTTTTGGGTAGTTGATTTTCTAATAGCATTGTCGTTTAGTTCCCTCTACATTAGCATAAAAAATACATCTGTTATGTCATGGAGATTTACATGTATTTGCATTGGGAGTAAGTTTTTGTTGTGACCCTCTGATGTTTTATTATCTCCTTAGAGGTCTGATGACGTGAACAGCCTCGTTGTGGGATATGTTGAAAAGCTAGCTACTATGCCACATGTTCATTCCTTCATGGCTTACTTGTTCCCTAATAACCAGTGTGTTAATTTATCACCACAGCTACAATGCAGTTGACACTGGTAATTAATATTGACTTGTGAAAGGTACATCAATTAAATTATGAATAAAATATCAATGATTCTAAATACTACTTTACATTGCAACATTGACAAAATAAATACCACTGAAAATGTTGGCTCCTGCATGTGCCAATATGTCACTGGCAATGCTGTCGTGAACTGTTTTAATGCATCCCTTGAAAACGCTCTAAGGCTGAAAAGTGTAGTCGATATTAAGCTTAACTTGTGTGCTATATCCCTGGTAAAATTCTGCAATTTAGATAAAACCATGCCTTTCAATATCCTGCAAGTCATACACGTATTCTGGTACCCAAAATCCTGGTATCTATAATAGCTACCACACAAGGCGTAGTAAACCTATCGCGAGTCACACGAGCGGATCTAGCATGCGCGCACCCAGCCTAACATCATCTAGGGGGGGGGGGCTCGAATTTTTCAGTGTGTGGATCTTTTACTGGAAAAAAATAGCGGGGACTAAAAAAACGAGGTACTACGCACCGAATTCCTGTGGACTTGTCTCGTTTTCTCGGACTTTTGGTTCTCCGAGGTGGACCTTTTTGCCCCAGTTCGCCAAATGGGGGGCTCGAATGAGTGGTGCGCGCATGTCTAGGATCAAAAGGTGAATGTTGCTCACGTTTGCTCGGGAGATAAGCTGCCAAATAATGTGGGGGGGTGATTGGTCTGTGCAAGAAATTAAATTAAAGGCCGGAATTATTTGTTTCTGTTCCACTACCATAGATTTGTTGCTGCAAGGGTTTTGCGACTGTCTTAGGTCTGGAACGCTGCCACGATGTCGTACGAATGAATGAAGGAATTTCAGCTATATTTGATTTGTGTTTGTGGGACATCGCAACGATAACTTTGGTAGGCGTGGACATAATACAGAGTATTTGGTGAACTATTCAATTATGATCGGCATAACCAAGGATAATACGTGCGCCACAGGTGGTTACCAGAAATAAAAAGGACTGAGCTTGACCGAGCTCAGTTGTCGAAATTTCATGACTGAATACAATCACAAAAATAGGGATGATGACAAAATACGATTTATGATGAGATGGGCAGCAAATTATTTCTGAGTGTATATACAAAATACAATGCAATACATAGATATTACCCTAGGGATCGGTCTGTATTTTGTATATACCAACTCGGAAATATTGATCGCTGGTGAGTTTGAAACTTATAATCTGTCCAAATCATTCTGAAACATGTGAATCGAGCGTTATGTTACCACCACGTACATGAACGGTTTACCGGACTACAATAATATGTTTATCCTAAGGTGTATTCTGAGTATTAACCAATGCTCATTTATTAAATCACTGTCAGTGTTTTTATGTTGCCTGACGGGTTCGCAGATTCTGGTGACAGTTAAGATTAATGACCCGTGGTCAACAATAGTTTGTTTGACTATGAAAATGAATGTTTGACTATGTATTACTTAAACATCCCTTCTCTTTTTCTGCTAACTTACATGGTGAAGTTCTTGATCCCTTTATGGAAGTAAATGTATTTACTAATCAATAATACTAAAGTTTGGCCACATCTTGGGGCAGTTTGAGAACATGATTAAATTACAATTTACGATAAGGCATATAGATGAAAATGTTTTGTCGCAACTTAATCAACTACCCATTTTGTCGCTTATACTTATTTTTCTTTATATCACGGAGGGCTTTCATTGAGTTTTTATGACAGTCAACGATCAGTCCTGAGTACTGAACAGGAAAGTGTTGCCGATGGGGTGGAGAAACTTGCAGATGGTGCATACGAGCATTTGGATGGGCTTCTCGAGTAAATTTTCAAGAACAGGTTTCGCTTTATGCTTTAAAAACTCGATTGAAGGACAAGTCATTTTTTTTTGCAACAGGGTTTAAATAATGGTTTCTTCATTTTATTGAATTCTAATTCAACAAATCAGTTTACGAAATGGTTTTGTAGTACTAATTAACAAATCTCAACAAAAGGGTAACTTTTCACTGCATCAATCGCATTTAAAATGATACAAAACCCTGTTTGGATGATTTCAACCAATCTTTATTCTGTCACCAGGGCCCTGTGCGTACAACGTTATAATGTACTACATAACTATAGGGCCTGACATGTGTAGTAATGTGCATGATAACGAAACGGAGATGGACGAACTTCGTATCGAATGACTGACTCTCGTAATTTACGTGCCGGTACTATATGTGAGATGGACATTTACACCGGTATTTTTTTCTCGTCGGCTCGTCTATTTGAAATTGTACATATAATTATGGCCAGAGTTATAATTCCCTAAGTATGGTTTATCAAAATGAACAGTGCAAGATAAATAAGGGCATCCACCGTAGCACGAAGTTTATTTTCATTCATGGGAAACATTGACTTTCAAAATAGGATTCAAGTTTACAAGACTAATAAAAATGACTAATGACATCCTAAAACTGCTTTGAGATGGTGATACGGTATAGTAAATTCATGTATAAAATTTTGGTTTATTTACAGCAACTTGTAGCCTAATTACACTGACGCGACGTTTCAATCAGACATTTCTCCGGCCTTCCTCAGTGTTCTTATAAAACGAGCACGGGTATTGGGTACACTCAAAGACGATTCAATGGCCAAGTGTTGAGAGTGTTAAACTGACAACCGAAATATCCTAGATTCAAACCCTACCGTGTACCTAGAAAAATACAACCCAAGCGTCCACCACGATCGAGTATAAAAGATACAAGTGATTGTTCTTCTATGGCATGGCCGGAGTAATGACCGTCTGAAACGTCACGCTGCTGTGCGTGAACCTGGAATCTCAAGATCGTATATTCGTGAACTTGGAATACATGAGGAAACTTGAGATGTTCACTCAAATAATCACGTTTACGTTGATAAAAAATAGCACTGCGCTAAACCAAATTATATGTTAATAAGATAACGTAAAATTCAACTAATCTTTTTTCAACTATTGGCGATCTTATTCACCAAACAATAATTGTTTTAACCAATCACAAATTCCTCCCATTCTTTGACACAAGTTACGGTAAAGGAGAAAATGAGTGACCATAAGTCCAATAATTACAGAAATTCTTTACACTGAACAAAAATTTTCACCTGATTGCACAAATATATGTTCAATTCCAAGTTCACGCATACGCGATCTTGAGATTAAGCAGGATTCCAAGTTCACGCACAGCAGTGCCATTGTAAATGGGCTAGAGGTTGTTGTAAATAGAGCAAGAGACATGATGTTCCCCTGACCTAGTTTGTAAGTACTGAGACTGCAGCGCCTACTTTAAATAATCACCGGGACCCGAAATTATTTTTGGTATTTTGTATTCTACATCTGTGCAAGCCCAAGACAAGTGTTTTGCAATTGATGTCACAGCATTTAGGTTAAAAATTTCGAGTCCAGAGGTCATCAAGTGCAAACTTGGACTAGAAACTCATGCATAAATCGTAATGTACAGCCTAATGGCTACTTATATTGCGTTCGCACAAAAGCGCAATAGAAAATGACAAAATAACTTCGAGTTTTGACTTCGAGCACAAACATTAGATCCCGGTCCCTATTTGTGCTCAACATTACATGTGTTAAAAGTTACACAACGTTTCTCTTTTTCGTATTGTTAATCTTCGAAATTTGTTACGATTCACCTTCCTACTCTTCTGGTATTGATGATCAGGTATCACAACACAAAACGTGCGCACAAACACGAAAACCAGCCAAATACTTTCTAACAACTGTATTTCAACTTTGTATCCACAAAACAACTTGATTGAAACGACCATTATTGTAAACATTGGAGCCATTGCGCTGGTATACATCAAAATTATAACAGCTGCGAAATGCTTAACAGAAGAATTTAAAATAAATAATTTGGGACTTTTGGCGATTCCGCTTTTGTGTATGTCAACTTATATTGCGCTCTACCAACCGATGATTTTGTTTCTCTCACCACTGGCGATACTGACTTTCTTTCTAGTCCTTGTTTGTAATCTCCACTATTACTTGACATTTCCCGCTTTTTAATATCCCTGCTGTTTCGTAAAATCACAGCGGTTCTTGCTCGTTGAGGAAAGCGTACACTGTTCCGTTGCTCTACCTTTCCACGATTCGATTCCCCAGAAACGCTTTCCGAGTTGATGGCAGCTTCTTTAGTTTTCGGTGTTAATGACACTCCTGTGCACTGTATGTCACTTGGTACATAGTCTGCAAGAGGCGATGCGCGATATAACGCACGTGACCGAGTAGATGACGGGTTTCCCACAATCGACGTGGAGTCATTATCGTTCTCAGGTTCGTAGTTTGTGTAACACGGAACAACGATCGGCTCCAGTTTTGACATGTCTCTGCACGTAACTGGTCCGCGGCAGACAAGCTGAAAGTTTCCCGTTGCTTGGGAAGAGTTTGGTTGCCTATAACTTAGTTTAACGTTGTCAATGCTTGGTGTCGTAGTATTGGAGTTCGCCTCTGATCCACTTAGTGACGACTTCGTAGCCTGGACTCTGACGTTTTGCGCGTCCTCGTTTCTAGACCACAGCGGTTGTTTTGTGATCGGAGGAGTCGAGGATGCTGTGGAAAGCACTGATTCATGATCCAATTCGATCTTATCATCCGCGGTATTCGACTCTGTATTATCGGCAATATAAATATTTGCTTGGTTATTGCACTGAGGTTCTGCATTAATATTACCAAGTGTT
Organism: Phoronis australis; assembly: GCA_002633005.1. Lineage (NCBI taxonomy): Eukaryota > Metazoa > Phoronida > Phoronidae > Phoronis > Phoronis australis. The sequence goes on along the minus strand of NMRA01000003.1, from coordinate 2,261,199 downwards.
ACATTAGCCTGTGAAGTGAAACCGTCACTCTGGCCCTTACTAGTGTTCAATTCATTTCTAAGGTCTTTATTGTCCACATTTGCAACTCTCTCCTTCTGATGAACTGCTTCAGAGTAGACGTTAATAACATTACCAGGGTTTGCACCCGCGTATGATTTGGACAGGAGGCTCAAGGGGCGACTTTTTCTTAGAACAATTGATTTTGAATCATCTAATGTAATGGATGTTCTAGATTCCACACTTTTCCTGTCTGCCAACCTTCCGCATCCCTGATCGCTATCCTCTCTCTCCACATAGCTCAGACTCTCGCTGAATGTAGCATCGTCTGAGGAAGAGGCAAGTGAATTTGCGTCAAAGGTGTTTACCCAACCTTCAATATCAACTATCATTTTATCTTCGTCATACTCCGCGATGCTCTCACATTTCTCACACTCGCCTTTATCGTGACAGTCTGTTTGACCTGTCACGCTTGACGCTTCTTCATTGTTACTGTCTTCATGTCCCGAGGGTTGTCTATACTGTGACATTGCGTGTTTGCATTTGCTTTTACCGAGATCTCTCACTTGTGCTGACAAAGTTCCAATTCGTATTTTATATGATGCGCATTCCAGTACGTGATTGAAGGCCTGCACATCACTTGCCACTCCCCTAGTTTCACTTTTTTCGGTGTCGCTTTTATAGGCATTATGCCTAGTTTTAGCAAGTTTTTGACTTATATCAATGCTCCTGTAAGTTTTCGCACTCCCTTGTGCACGGCCATTCTCGGTGGCACTTGTTTCTGAGCCTGAATCATTGCCCACTCGCAGATTGATGTCGTCTTTCGGGAACCGTTTTAACTCGTCTCCACGCCTGTGTAACATTTTTGCACCCCACGAAATGTCGTCGTCGTAAAACTTACTCACTCTGGTAGCGGCTGGCCTCATTCTCTGACCCTGACTTGGCGTCACACCTACCATTTTCGATGTAGCGTATACTGTACTTCTATTTTGTAATTCTTTCTTGACGGATTTCTTAAGGCTACTTTGAGAATGATAAACAGTTACTATAGGAGCACACTTTTTGTGAGAAAAACGAGTGTTATCGGAGGCTGACATAACTAATCCAGCTGTGTGAACAAGGAGCATAGTTAATGCTGTCTGACACTACTGTCTTAAACCGCGTGAACAAACACCTCTATCTACTCCCTCAAATCGTCCGGCAAACACAAATCTACGCAAACCCTCAATAGTGCAAGATAAAACACAGGGCTGCATCACCTGGAAACAAAAACAGCGATTGAGAAACTACGTTGATAATGAATCAATGTGATCATGTTAAATGTGCACATCTTTTCCAAATAGGCAGTGAATGTTTGACACTGAATTGATCATATGGTAAAGCGACATTCACTGTAATGATAAGGTTAATTAGCGCGGGCGCATGCCACCCGCAGTTAGCAATAATACGTGACAAACTAAATGGCATTTGTCTAACTCTTCGTGATGAATAATACAGCCATATGCGACAAACAAAATTTATAAATGCTAGTTGGTCACCACGATTTTCTTTGGAATCCCGCCACAAGGGACCGAAGCAATTTGAATTTCCTTCATGAAACTAATTACTATCTGACCCCGATCGTATCAGTTGGTCGTATGAGTTCGTCGACCCGACTAACTAGTTGAATCCGCAGTTTAAACATGGCCTCGTGGAACTGACGTTTAAAACACGAATCTTTGTTTAGGTAACACGCCTAATGTAAAATGGATATTCTAGATCGCTGTTTGAGCACAGTTATCCCTAGAAACAAGTTCAGATTTTTGATTGAGCGCAGCAGCAATTTCCTAATACATGTAATACAAGCCTTACCTATTCGCGTCGTACCCGTCAGTCGGAATACACATCGAATGAGACAGATAGTCTTTGTACTACTAACTCCGGGCTACAAACTCATCTTCAATAGATTTCATGTTTCACTTGATGTCGAACTAAACATGTTTCTTTAGACTAGCCACCTTTTCCTACTCTTACAAACCAATTACCAGCTCATTTTGTTCGCCGTGCCTTTTGAATTGTCCCTGCCAGTGAAGCGTCAAAACAGTTCAGAATAGAAACGTTTGTTGCAGAGTTCACGCATAAAGGGTATTTTTATATCAGTTGTAGTCTCAAATAAACAAAATCTTACCGTGGTGCTTTACAAGTACGCCCATTTGATACCCAACGCAGACAACTGAAAGTTTATTTTGAAACCGGAGCTAGTTGCGCTCTAAAAATTAATAATGCCTTACCTATCTGGTACTGGCAACTGATATGTTAGGTTATATAGAAACGCTCGGAAAAACACCCCACTTTTGATTGGGGGTCACATTACGGCAATGTATATTTAAATAATGTTAATTTGTTGACTCAGATTGATACTTAAAACCATTCTGATAGTCATTAACAACAAAAGGCACAGCTTGGGACAATAGAGCTCATTGTTGGCTCTTAACGGACTGGAGTGAAATGTAATTATTACGTCGAGGATTGGAGGAGGGGCAAACTGCAAAGAGAATTATGGGGTTCGTAAATGTGCCACTTGAGTGGCAGATTCATGGGTGCAAGCACAAAGCTTGCACATTTGACTGTTGTTCTCCAACAGCAGGATTCATTGCATTAGGCACTTCCGTGAACTGTCAATTCCTATGACTGTGTCGCCAGACGTCATTTCAAGGAGAAATAAGTGCATAACAAAAAGGCCACATATAAATTTTCAATCGCTTATTCAAATGAGTCTGGTGCTTCGAGAGGCACTTAAAATATACGCCACAGTCGCACATTCTAAGCTAATATTTTGTGTAAAGAATAGAGAGAGGAAATACATTTATTCAGTGACCAGTGTTATTTGAACACCCTGCCCACTGGGCTAAAAAGTCACTCTAAACAAACTAGAAGAACAACAAAGCACGAATAATTTGATATGAAGCTCAAAACTATTAAAAAAATTAAGTGAACAGAAAATTTAAAGCTTGATTTTATCAAACAACAAAATTCTTAAATCTTCATAAAAAGAGCAATGGCAAAGAAAATAAATTTCATTCTCAACAACGTGCAAGTATGCATACGAACGAAAAAGACTTCTGAAGTACTGCAGTGGGAATGAGGAAAAAGAGACGAGAGGTTTTTAGTAAAAACTTGCGTTCTCACATTTTTACGTGGTAATGAAATGTAGAACGGTTTCTCTTTCGGAAATAAATCTAAACGATAAATTGATTCATCTAGAACTTTCCAAGCTACACGATGATTATGTCGCGAACTGATGGTCTAGAAGCGATAAAAGATAACAAAACCTCTGCCTGCATTATTCATTTTCGTCCAAATCTGTTTCTGTTAGGTGCTATATTTATTATGCTTAGTGCAAGAGATCATCAGCACCTATAAAAATTTGATTTCAAATATGCCAATTCAACTACGAGCACTGTTTTCTTTCTTTTTTTTTTCTCTAAAATCCTCTCAGCTTCTTACGGTTACACATTGGATCTTTGTCACGCCAAGGCCCCCATTGCACACGATAAGGGGGTTAAAGTATTCCTCCTTGTTTGCAGCAACGGTCAACCGAGACACGACAGATGTTACGTGTGGGGGAGGTCAGGTGAACCCATGACAATAAAACCAGTCCTGGGTTTCTCGTCAGCAGGGTCGGATCCAGGATTTTTAGTTGGGGGAGGCAGAGTATTAGCCAAACCTTTCGCACCCTCGAACTGCCAAATGGATTCTGGGAGAATTTGGGGGAGGCATGGCCCCCTTGGCCTCCCTCTAAATCCGCCGCTAGTCAGGGCCAGTTTTTAACATCACCTGCTCCAGTGGATGCACTCAGACTCGACATTGCGCAGATGATGCACACATTACAAATTTCAACTCCAGGATAGCGGTTTTCTAAATCAATGCCATTCCAGATATCTATCTGCTAATCTACCGACGGGCAATGCCGGGCAAAACAGCACTGTGGAGGCTTAAAAGTGTTCACAGTGCTGTTTTGCCCGGCATTACGACTCACAAGCAAATATCTACCGCGGTTCAAAGAGTTCTTAAAATCCTTTATCAATGGGAACGAAACCCAACGCATACATAATTCGTCTAACCGTTTCACCGAATTGTTATAGGTAAAGTAACAACGATTAACTTTTTATAATAATTTCAGAAGCCAAACAGTTCCAAAAATCACCAGTTTTAGTTCACGATATATCAATTTACTTTACATGAGGAAACAGTTACCCTTACGGGTCTCCGCTGAGATCCCCTTTGCCACAGACATCATTTGTGATGTCCTATTCAGCACGCCCTTTGTGTTCATCTAACAGTTACAGCCTGACATGTGTAAAGTACGACTTTGATTTGGTATATTTTAAATCTTACAAAATAAACGGTAATTTGTATTGATTTTGACAAAGAGCAACTTCCTCAAGGACGGTTGGTTTCATACCGGTTTTCGTCATTTTAATTTTTTAAAAATATTAAGTATTAGTATTAAAATACTCTAGTCTAAGTATGTTTCTTACCTAGTTGCTATTTTTAAGCTTGGAGTGTCAAAACAGTGGAAAATTTTTATCCTCAGTGAAGCGTAGAAGTCATCTCTCGCCCACCGATCCAATTCATCTATTGCTTGAATTTTCTCATTGACTTTGAAGCTTACTGTTGTTAGTCTTCACGTGTTTCATAGCCAACTGTCTACCGTCATTTAGCTCAATTCTTGCGAATGTCAGTTTTCTGGTTAGCGTGCTACTCCTTGTTGAATAAAATAGTTCGACTTGCCGACTGGGCGATAAGGGCTGTATTAAAACTGCTGACATCTGATTTTACAGGCAGAGATGTTTGCTACAGTTTATGGCCGGGTTATTTACACTTAACTGGGTCTTGCTCGCAGGGACCATGGAAACTGACCTCTATCTCAGTAAGATGAGGCTGCCCAGCCTTTTCAGCAACAAAGATTGTAAAACCCTTCTTGACCAGACACCGGCATAACAGAATTAAATCTTCATCGTGGTGGGAGAACGAGACTCGAGGGGTAGTCACCAGACTCCTTAGGGCGCTTGGTACGTGCCCTGAGATTGCCCAGGATTGTTAAGCTCCAGATTATATTCTTTTGTAGACTCTGCTACTGTTTTACTGGACTACATCACGCACTTGAAAAAAAGATAACGGAATCTAATAATTTATTGTGCTTGGTAAAATATTAAATGTGGGCTTTACTGATTGGCCTATATGGAGAAAAATAAATTGACGTATGAATACCAAGCAGGATTCCGAAATGGATTTAGTACTGTCGACCAAATTTTTATATTGTCAATTATATAATTCAAAATTAATTAAGTTAGTACATGTAATCAAAAAGGACATCTTCCTACTGCCCATTCACTGGTTTTTCTAAAGCAGTTGACAAGATCCTCCATCAGTTTCTTTACCTAAAACTACAAAAAATTGGAGTTTATGGTAATTTTTAAAAAAACTTTATAATAGCAAACTCCGGACGTGTGTGAGAACACAGAATGGTATAACTGATTTTTATTGCAGTATTGGCATTAGGCAAAGTTGTATCATGTTAAGCCCTCTTTCGTTTACATTCTATTTGAATGAATTTGTAGAATGTATCCATTCCAATAATGACGATGGCATTTTACTAAATCAAAATGTCTCCGACGCGAAAGTATTGTTTCATGCCGATGGTATGACCTTGTGTGTAAAAACCACTGTGTGCTTTAGGTACGTCATGTCACTGGGGTAGTATGTCCGTAAATTTAGTTAAGACCAAAGTTATGGCCGTGTTTAGAGACTGAGGTCACCTGAAAAATTACGAGAGGTGGTATTTTGGAGGTGGAAAACTCGAAGTGGTTTCCACTTACAAGAATCTTGGTGTGTTCACACCAAAGTTATTGTGGACTATAGCTACTCAGACCCTGTCAGCCTAAGCCATGAAGGTCGCCATTACAGTCGACAAGCCACAAAGAAGCTTGTTGTTTTAACCGCGAGTGGTTTTTGAGATATTTGATAAAATGGTTTACTATACCCTACCTTGTGCAATGGAGCTGAACTATGGGGCTTACAAGAACACAACTGGTTAGAAAAAGTGCATTCTAAATTTTGTAAGCCTGTGTTGGGCGTAGGTAATTCATGCTCAAACGATAATGTACAGAGCGAATAGTGAGCGGTTGCCGTACTAGGTACTAATTTGCCGTGATCAAGTAGGTTTAAACTTCTCCGTCAAAATGCCACCTCACCGTAACTCAAGCGCAGCTTACAATTTGTTTGACTGAAATCAAAATGGTCGGCGTTCCCGAAATCGGGCCACACTGTCAAATTATGGATTCCAAAAGTTTAATAAATCAACAAGGCGTTTTGTGTGAAAATACTTCAATTCTGCTAATTCAGTAGCCCGACAGCGAATAGGGATTGTTATTTGCAAAGATGGAGACTAAGTGTTAAGAGTAATCCGATACATTATGTTTATCTTAAAAAGGAATTCAAATTGGAAAAAATCAAGTTTGAATATACCACGTGCACAAACTATGTTTTCTGTTCTAGCAAGTCATGATTGAAATAGGAAGGCCCTTGAATTTGGATAGGGCGTCTCTTCTGCCCCAATGTTGTTGGAGACGGTTACCATTTCCTTCTAGGAACCTATTATCCTGAACAGAGAGAAAATTATATTGAAGTGTATTACTGGAATTTTCCGTCTTTTTTCAATTTCAATAGATTGGTGTCAACGAGTGATGATGCTAAATTAGTTAACTTTAGTAAATAAGCATTTTATGCTTGTCCACTCCTGATAGCTTGCTACACTCTTACCAGTTGTTCTTTTGTAGTAGGCCTATGACCTTTATTACAGAAATAGATTGACTGATTGATTGAGTTTGGCATGCATGGCATCATGTGAACAGAGTGGTGCTCTTAACATGTTGCAGGAACAAAATTTACATGTGAGAATTTTATGATACAATTATGCAATTATACAAAAATACATACATACATACCTAGGTACGCAGGCACACATGTGCACACATTTAATTTTATGATAAACAATTATGTACTTTATTCCAACCCTAATTAAAAGGATGACAACAGAACAAATAAAACATTCCACACACAAGGGCTGCTATTCAATAAAATTCCACTTGTCCACACCATTAGTTTCTAAACTGATGGATTTTTACTCAAATGTACATGGCACGTTGATTGGAACTCATTCAAAAACTTGACAATGTCTTGAATTAAGAGTTGATGATATAGATTTTCAAATGCTACTTTGAAACTTTTGAAGTTCCTAGTTTGAACTTAATTTGGCACTTTCAACCTTTTTCACAAACGATCTTATGTCTCCAGCTAGTAGCGCTGGTTCTTCCAATGCAGCAAAATGGCCACCATCTTCAAAATCAGTGTACTGGACAAGATTTTTGAACCGAAGTCTTGCAAAATTTTCTGGTACATGGGTTAACTCGTGACGGAAACTTGCTATCCCAGAAGGCACCATTATAGGGAAGCTGAAATCATAAACAAATCGGATTGAATTATTAAGACCGAGATTACTGCTGTCAGTTGCTATGACAGCTGCTAACTAGCATCGAAATTCTGTCTAGTGGCTGGTTGCATGACAGTCCCAAATAGGGACTCAACTAAGTAACCTAAATCTCCTTCGTATTTGATCATTCTTTACACAAAAAAATATATTTTTTATCATTTTATCTTTGTTAGTGTTTCTTCTTTTACTAATGACATTTTCTAATTATAACAAATCTGAATGCAAATTAATGGGGACTTAATCCTTAATTAAGAGGCATTGCATGAAAAGATTCATAGTATTCACTCTCGGTGTGTATCAATGAAAAGAAAGGGCAGTCAGTGTTTTCACAAGTCCACAAATGCTGTGGAAAGTTAAAGAAAACAGCTGAGTCCCTATTTGGGACTGTTTCTAGCAACCAGGTGCTGAAGGGCCAAAACGGGTTGGTGAATTCTCAAGCAAACATCTCAAATTATTCTTTAATAACAATGAACAGTAACTAGTAGTCATGTGACAGGGCCATGGATGAATGAATGAGTTTTATTCTGTGATAGTGACATGTGTTAACAGATTTAAACAATTTATACAATATTCAGATATAACACCCAGCCCACTGGGTTTATAAGGCATTGCTTGGAACCAAATAAAGAAGTAGTGTATACCTTTCAAATAGCATTGTATATAAGTACAGAAAGATCTCTGGAGAAATTAACCATCAGAAATTTAATTTTATCAAGTGCAAACACTTCATAAAATAATTGCAAATGGTCTGGTACACGTACCAATTGAATTAAGTATATTACTTTCATAAATTGGTCTCATAATATTCCTTACTGCGACAGGATTCTATTTCTATGACCTACGAGAACATGGAACCCATCGGTGACTTATTAAGAAAATGTAATGGAAATAGAATCCTATCATGGTAAGGCATATTAGGAGATCGCTTTTATGAAAGTAAAAAACCTAATTCGATTTCCGTTTTTTAGCCAGTTAAACAAAATGCGGCTTTAAGATTTTCAAACAAAGTAAATGTCATTAAGAACAATAGCCGGCTATGCAGCACCAGTTTGTCAACAACGAAATGTAAAGTTCTGTATTGCTCACCTATTGTAAGTTCTGCAGTCAGCGCTTTGAATATGTTCTTTATAAAATCTCATCGAAGATGAAATGGATCCAGTGACCCAGTATATCATGACATTGGTCAGAAGGTCATCAAGTTCAAACTTGTCTGTCAGTGCACCATCCTCACTGTTTACGCCTTTCTCATAGTTGGTCCACACAGAGAACTTGTCAAGAATGTAAGCCGCTAATCCGACAGGTGAATTATTCAGTGCATGTCCTGAAACAATAACTTATGATTTAATTCGCACTCTTAAAGTTGCCTGTTTTCTAACATTTGAAGTAGAAATAATGGGTTTTACAAGTTATGTCTAGATATAAGCAAGAGCCCGAACAACCTGTAGTCTAATTAGTGAATGTGTTAATTCAAATTGCCTGTAATTCAGTAACGAGGTTTTCCAGTGTTGTGAGTACAACAGAACCTGGGGCCTGAAAAGTGACATCAGACAAGTCGGACATTTTGTCGTAAACTCCCATGTTGGTATTACTGAGTAAGGGTTTGACCATGCAATTGTTAGACCATGGAAAACTGAGCTTTGTTAGATTTGGAAATAATGTGAAGCATAAAAATCTGTCTTAAGTGTTAAGCAACATTTCATGATACAGGCCCGGGTACCCTGGGAACAGTGTCAAAGTTTGTTTAAACAAAACTGCAATCCCAGTATGTAAATAATGCGACATAAAAATAATTTTTCAAATCACGCTTGTTTGAGACAATTCACATCACATTTGCATTTCTAGGTTGACACAAGTCATTGCATAAGTTACTGAGCTTTAAAAATTGCATCTTCAGTTGTTTAGTCACATGAGATGTGTTTTTAAACCAAGACATCTTAGACTGACAAGACACTTAAGAACATAACTGTGCATTGGTGTTAATATTCTGGAACACACAATTCATACCAGTATAAGGAAATCAAGTTCCCTGAGAACACATAATGTAGCATGTAAAATCAACTACAAGAGACAGTGACACATAGTTTGGCATACCAACTGTGTCTGGTTTAGTGGCTTGAAGGTGAAAGTAGCCAAACTCCTCCAAATAAAACTTGAACTTGTCAAGCATAGGATACAGCTTCCACCTATCACTTTCTTTCACCACAGCAGAGGGCACTACAGTTCCCAGTAACTGGAGGACCATGGACCAGGCTGACTGGGGCGGAGTGGCAAAGTTAGTATGAAGGCCTTTCACATGACTGCAAGTGCAGAAATACAGATTATGTTCTGAGTTATGGTCACCAAAGCTACAACATGCGTCAGCACTGGAAATATGTGGCTAGCTTAAGGTAACACACAGGCTCAGCTGCAAATGAGTTGTATTATGACATTATGTTTTAATAAGCTTTGTAGTTGCAGTTGTAAGTGTTGATTAATTAAAACTGCCACGCACCATGTTAAGTACTCTTTTGAGTTGGGATTTATACACACCGTTGTAAAATTGGCTTCAAAGGGCATGCTAATTTTCAGGTAAGAAGTGATTTATGGGCTAGGGGTGGGAAATTTGACTGTACATTATTGCTTGACCAGTTTCATTATCTAGGCCTGCCTCCCCAGCAGGCTATTTTATGTGCAGACAGCATACCTTCTGGCAATAACAAGCTGCGACTCCTTCCACCAAACACAGAAATCTCTATGTAGAGACTAGTTTCACACTGGTTTGAAGTGTAAAAAAAAGTTTGAGTTTTGACTGATGAATCATAGCAGGGTTAAGTGATCAGTATGAGCTATTAGAAAGAACTCATACAGTGCAGACTTCAGCCCGGCACAGCAAGTTGTTTTCACAAATGACACAAGTGCTTTCACAACTTTTTGATAAAACAAAACGGTGTCCTTCTGTTGCTTCTCGTTCAAGCAGTTTTTGAGTTGCCAAAACACTAATCATACTAATTGTTTAGTTGGTACCAAAAATGATAGGGATTAGGAAGACTGAGCACATCCACCAGTCCTCTTAAACCCAGTACCAAACCGATGACATGACTGTATCACGCGACGCCGTTATGGAAGAATAGTCTGATTAGCAACCTAAGGTATCTAGTTGGTGAAGACAAGAGCTTTAAACAAGAATTTGGATGAAGGTCAGTTATGTCAAAGCTAAAAACCAACAATGACTTCTGGCACATATATGTTAGTGCTGAGCAACAATGCTAGCATTATAAGCTAATCTGATACATAGAATTGGTTTTGGATTCATACTTGAAATGAAAATATACCAAAATCTCAGTTGAACACATTGACACTGGGCAACCTTATGATAACTGAATGCACTGACATCACTTTCATAGTTCAAAGTCTAAAAAGTATCAAAATATGATATATATATTACCTTTCAAACATAATAGACATCAGTGTTGTCACAAGTGCGCCCCAATCACCTCCCTGGACATAGTAAGACTCATGTCCTAGACGTAACATCAGTTTGTGGAAAACTCTAGCCGCAGCAACCTGGTCAAATCCTAAGGAATCAAAGCATCACATTACCACAACATACAGCACATTTGGTGGTCCTACTATACACCAAGAGGGTAACACTAATGGTAAACAATTACAACTATTCCCTTATACTGGTATTGAGCACTAACTAGCTTTGAGCAGCACTGGATGCCGCAGTGAATACTCCATGCTGTGTGCCATTATACTTTCAAAAAGCTACTTTGGCAACTTCTGAATCATTTATACAAAGTATCCATTTCTTACTTGACCAGCAGCCATTTACAAAGATCTGCACTTGTCCTAGTATTAGAAGCCGATGGTCATTTACACACTTACAACGCAGCTGAAATCAGCTGACCACAACATGTTTCCTGGGGCACTGAAAACAGTTCCCTGTAAGACTTTCTTCCAAATATAGGTAGTATAATATGCATAACAAGCCCCGTGACTCTGGATTGGATTGCTTGGACTGTTAAGAAAATAATGAGCCCCACAATTTTCTCAGCCAAGCCTGCCCGTAATGAATGATTCCAATCCAAGTGTCCACTAAGTATATCGCTTTAAGTCCAGAGTTCAGATTTTAAAATTTTTTATTGATCTTATCACAGGTTTCTTGAGTGCCACACAGACTTTGCCAAGAACAAATTGCTCCTCGGGATCGAGTTGTCGCTAGGTTTGAGTGCTGCCTAGGCACTATTGAAATTAGCACAACTTACCCCACTTGTGACAATTTACTCCACATTATCAAGGTGGGGTAACTTATTCTAGGGTAACTTATGCCACTTGTAATCGCTGAGTGGCTGCATAAGTGGGGTACGGCGGAAGTAATTATCAGCTACAGTTACATATAGATGTGTTTTCTTATGTCAGCCGTACTCACATTAGCCGTTCATTGCAACACACAGAGAGACAACTTCCACCTTACCTTAGTTGTCGGATGTGTGTGTGTGTGTGCGGACGCTCCACTCAAAAGTGGGGTAAGTTGCACTAGTGCAAGTTGTTCTGGGGGTAGACTGTTTGTGTATGGACTTAAGTGATCACACTACTCACAAGACAACAAACCAAGCATACACTGCTAGTTGACAGTTAACTTAAGTAAATTTATCCGTTGCTCAAATGTCAACCTTTCTTATGAGGAGCCTCTGAAAATCCATAGCCTGGAATTGATGGGCAGATCAATTCAAAGACATCACCCTGAGTACCAGCAGACTCCGTCAGCATGGGGATGATCTTGTAAAACTCAAAGAAAGATCCTGGCCAACCATGAACCATCAACAATGGTTTTGCTTTTTGACCTAGAAATAAAATAGAGTATGAACATTAGAATGTTGTTCAGAGGGAATTATGGACTCATAACCGCATGTGTAATAAAAAATACAATGTGTGTGCCAAGTTATATTCACTATTTTCAAGGATTAGTTGCTAATTTAGACAGATACTCCACCCAAGCAATGATCGATGCCAATAATAGTGAGCCTAAGATCTATGCAGGAATGTTTGCGCATGTCTTTCGTTAGTAATTGGCCAACACACATTTGGCTGATTAAGGTTACATGTATGTGAGATCCTAGAAAAATGTCCAGTGTGGATAACTTCTGAACATTCATATCTATGAAATGACAATTATTAACAACTCAAAAGTTGCACACAGATAAAACAAGGCAATTAGAAAACTGTAATGGCATCCTTTAGATTTTACCATAAACATTCACACAAAAAGAAATTTGGTCATTTTACTAATTGCGTTGTTTTATTACGAATGCATCCAGACACGGTTACCTGATCCAACTTTAATGGCAAACTGGTATAAAGTTGGAAATCAAATTTATAGACTTACTACTTTCAGAAACTCTTTTACAGTTCAATTCTATAACTTTGTAGGGATTTTGCAAAATGCACGGAATTGCTGATCTAATATTACACATAACATTAACTGGCCAATTAATCTGACATAGACATAGACATAAATTATCTAAACACTGAGCAATATCAAAAGAGAAACACAACAACCTTCAGTGTTATCAGAAGTGTCATCAGAATCTAACTTCAGTTACAGTCCATCTTCGAATAAGAAAAATCCATGAACAGTTAATGTTTTTGTTTACATGAAATGTAAGCTTTTTATTGTCTTGTTACAAATGATATCCTCCAATGGTCTTGCTCAAATAATTACAGCCAAAGGTAAGAAATTAAATAAAGTACAAAAACAAATTTGATCATTTGTAAATATAATAAGTTATTCTTTTACTAATACAGGAGCTTTAAGTTAAAACTATTTTGTTTATGACACATAATACAAGAACGTAATAAGTTTAGTCTCAGGCACAGAATCCTAGTGAGTAACTACCCGTCATAAAGCAATGAACCACCAGATATTGAGTGCAAAGGGTTGTCAATGCATTGAACAATATGAGCCCCCTAAACATTGAAAGTCTACACTGGAGATTCCTGGCTATGGCATAGCATGTTTCCACTTGACTTCAAGAATATTGAAAGTAACCTTGGCTCACTAACGATTTTATTAAAAAGAAATCAAGATTGCTAGACTCATTTGTTCCAGTTGAAAGAATTTAAGGAAACTGGTGGCCTCCGAAGGCATTTGCCTGTGCACGAAAGGTACATCAAGCACTTGCAACTTGAACAGTGTAGGTAGCCAGGGTGATTTGTAATTTGCCAATAAGTTTCCAGCCTACACGGAATAGTGTGATGCTTGAACGTCTGGACGTGTGAACGCTTGTGTGTTTTTAATTCATACCTTTTTAATGAAACAAGAAAATAAACCTGGTTTGAGTTTTGGTTTGACATGTACAAAGTGTACATTGACTCCCTCAATGCTGGTCTTGAAGTGGTTGTACATGTTCAATTGTTCTTGCTGTTTCTTCCAATTGTATGAAGACTTCCAGTAGTCTACTACATTGCGCATATATTCTGGCCTGAAGCCATAATGGAATTGAACATCCTCAAGGCCTTCAAAGAATCTAGTTTTGTTTAGTCGTTCTGACAAGTCCCCAAGCACTTTTTCATCTATGTCAACATAAAATGGAAAAACTTCATCTGAAGAAACATCCTTCTGGGTTCCTCTCCCCCACCACCCTTCTTTGATTGGCGGTTTCTCCAGCGATGGTGTCAAGTACACTGACAGTATAACACCAACAATTACAGCAACCAGAAGAACAACAACAGTGATGGAACACACTCCCATACTCCCAGACAACACTTGATGAAACTGGAAATAAATCATAGATTAAGGTTAGTTAAATTTGCATATCAAAGCATCGTTTGACAGGCAATACATTGTCTGTCAGTTCTGTGGTCACCCTGTAATGGAATGCTCAACCGGTTTACCTTTTATTGATAACACAAAGTGTATACTAAACAATCACACGTGTAAGAAACAATTACCTGTGAACAACAGATCGTGTAAAATACACTGAAAAACTGATCATCACCAAATGCCAAAATAAGCTAGCTTAAGAAAACACTTTCCATAGAAAACATAGCAGGCAATGAATTTTTTAACATGTGACTAACATTACGACATTTTCCCGTTGCTCCCAACTTGTTTGATTCCATAGCCCAACAACAAGTTGAGAAGATCACCCCTGTAGCCAATATCTTACACGACTGATTAACTCCATTCTGGCATTTACGCTCTAATCTCTGATCAGATCGTATCTAGTCTGACTGGGCTGTGCTGCTAAAAAGGAAAGTTAAGTTATAATATATTTGAACATTGCATTTCTAAATTCCTTGTCAAATGTTGATCATGTTCAGTTTTTGAATCACTAAAATCGCTCAACTACAACCAGTTAAGACAATCCATTCTGCCAGGTTTCAGTAACCCTTTGAAGCCTGGGAGATAATTTGCCTGCTTGTTGTCATACGGGACAAAAGACTGTGCTGGGCAGTTAACAAAGGAGCCATATGTTAGCGCACGTTCAGAACCCCTCACGTCTGGAAAAGTTGCTGAACGACAGAACGCCATCATGTTAATTGCTCTGGAATTAACTTTAATTGCCAGTATAAAGGATTAAAGAAAAATTAAAATTGCCAAAGGTAAGTGACACTAAGTCTAAAATTTGTTGGGGTTTCGGTTTTCACTTAGCAATGATCAGAGGGCTTACAGAGGCTATATAGTCCGATTACCTCTCGTCGTCAGTCTCCAAAGGTCGTCCGCCATCTTGTTTCGCGTGCAGCGCTGCCACGCGGGACTTAGCGTTCCAATTTGGAACGCTCGTCTGCACGTTAGGTACTAACCTCTCGGGAGAAACACGCGTGGAAGAACTGAGACTAAAATTAATGCATTTACCGACTGTTTTTTTGAGACCACTTAAAAACTTGTTGATTTTACTAATGCACTTTTTTGTTCATTTTCAGAAGATATTTTCGAAATTAAATTTTCTTCAGACGGAACAAAAAGCAACCCAGGGATTGTTTATGCAATGTATCTATTTGTCCCAGGCACTAACCGACATCTGTTAGGCCAAAGGAAAAACGCAGCAGACAAATGGAACACGCTGGGTGCTTAACAGTTTCGGCCCACGCCTTGGTCATCAAAATATTGTTCACTTGTTTTTTTATTGCAAAACACAGTACTGAACTCAACATTTATGTTGAAAATTTTGGTTAAAGCATTTTGAATTTATTTGAAGAAAATTAAAATACTTGAATTGATAGAGAATGGCCACCAATAAAGTAAAACATTGACTTTATTTCACTATATTGCATTTGTTACATACAACACAGCATGACATAATCAAAAATAAAAGAAGAGATTGAGCAATAAAATTCAAATGCAACTTGGGTATTTATTTATTTATTTATGAATGCAGAAGCCTGTTAAAGATGAGAAAAAATCAAACAATACAATTATGGGTAATTTATTAGAACAATTGTATCGAGGTTCAATGATCAACTTCCGCCTACCAAGTCTCAAAGGCTTACAGTTCTGTTTTGGCTGACAAGGTGTTAACAGAGAATGAAGAGAAACTGAAAAGAAAAAGAAGGACAGCAGAGATAAGTGATGTTAAGAACAACAAGAGCAAAAAGTCAAATAAAGAGGTCACAAATACAAAATAAGTAAGGTCTGCCTGGAATAAAACAATTGTGATTTATTTTCCAGAACTGAAATTCTAAATCAATTTTAATCGATTTAAAAATCGATATCATACCAGTAAAACAGTTTGTGGTTGAAGTAGAGTTGCTGTAAACCACTTTCCACTATTTTCTTGGCCTTTTTCTGTGTGGTTTTCTGTCCTTTCAAAAGGCGGCAGCACATGACGACCATAGGTGTCATTATAAAATGGCTGCCGAAAACCAATGCACAGTTGAACAACTCGGCTTAAGTAAAAGAAAACGTTTGAATCAACGAATACTATATATTTGTGAGAGTTAAATCAAGTCCTATTCAGATCATAACTTTGAAGTGGAATAATTGGGTGAGTAAGACAACAAGCCGGTTTTATGCTTAGGCGGACGACTATAGGGTTTCGGAGTGTACTATAGCCTAGTATAGGGCCTGGAACTAATTTGTTTGTGCCCCAATAGCCAAATAGTATCTGACTTGCTATCTGGCATAACGTACTGACAAAGCACTGCCTCTCATAGCCTTGGTACAATGCTGTATACTACGGTAAATGTAATACAGCTAGCTGACTGGTATATTTTATACAGCTTAGGGTCAAGTCTATGTCCCTCACTATCTCAGGACAATACTAGGGTCGACGTCCAAACAATTTTCGCCCGGTCCTTCGAAGTGTCGTACAACAAGCAATCGAAGACGAAGTACCGATCTTTGCCATGTTATAAATACGAATCAGGAATTCATGGCAACAGCAATTACTTTAAATACATGTTTAATGGATATCACTATATTCGTGAACATACCTTCAAATATTAAAGAAGCGCACTAAGCATGACTAAGCGCCAAAGCACACAGCTACCAATAAACCACGACATACACAAGTCATGTGACACACATGTGATTACCTCCTCGGTTTATTGCTGCAATTATTACTTACAAAGTAGGGTGCGCAAATCGCTAAAAATTTTTCATTTTAATGCTTAAGAGTCATTACATTAATTATAAATTCAAAATGATCGCTTTAAGTAAATGTTCGAAATTCGAAGAACGTAGGAGTCATTGATAGATTTCCGGCAATAGTTCAACAAGTTGCTCGTCTGGTCAGACGAGTTTACACTTTCATTTTCACAGACAGTGTGGTTCAAAGTGAGGAACAGTCGATGCGGGTTCCAAAGGAATCTCAATCGAATGACTCAACCCCAAGCCCAGAAAGAGGAACCGGCTGATGTGCCGGTGACTGGTTTTGGAAACTTGAAGTTGGCGTCAGGAACATCTGGACAAACCATGTTCAGCTGTTCAGCTGTGTGCGGGAGAATACAGAGCATTACCAGAGAAGTCTGGACTACTTTTCCAGTGTTGTTATTAATTTTCAGCCTTTTGTATTGGGTATATGGAAGTTTATTAGGGTTGTGCTTGATGCTGTTAGCTGTGATAGGTAAGCATAAGTTGTGTGTAATATGTCTCTGAAAAGTTGGAAGCGTACTACAATAGTCAATATGAAACAGGACGGCGCCGGATTACACTGCGACAGTCGAATCTTGCAGTCCCAGAATGACACAAACATCTGTCAGCACATTTACTGCCACATTCTCATATCATTGGAACTCCACACGTTATTTGTTGTTATCTGAGTCATTACAAGTTTTTCTTGGCAGCAGCCATTACTCTATCCGTCCTTTAAATGCTCATGTAGTTTTACTCATGTCCTGTGGGCTGCAACTCTGCCATGAAAAAGTTTGATAACTGGACAAATATCTGTGGATGCGTGATGCGAATTAATGTTCTTTGCCTTCCCGACATCCAGGAGAGACAAGTAAATGCGCAGCGAGTGGGTAAAACAAATTCGCCGGGTTAGTATTGAACGGCAATGACAGAATTCTCTTTCTTGAAGACATCTGTTCAATTCCAGTACCTTTGAACGGCTGAAATCTTTAATATTTCCACAACCCGTTACCGGTTTCTGACACGATCTGCGAAAATGTGCCTGATTTCCAAAATAAGGTGACACGCCTTCTATCGTCTCTAGGACAAAGGAGAGTTCTGTCAGCGTGTAATCCGGGATGGCCCTATTAGACTTACTGGCTCTTAGTAACTCTTACTTTACTTTGAGTGGAATTGATGGTGGCAAATTCCCATGATGTGTTCACCATGAGACGTATTGTCAGTCAGCAAATTATTTCGAAAGAGGCGCCTGATTGATTGATGCTCAGCGTGCTTAAAACTGTTGGCTTTGATTTCAGTCATTACTTTTTTACGTAATGTATGAAACTAGGCTCTTAACTGGGGTATATGCTATGCGCTGTTGTATATTCCACTCCATTCCAACAGTTTTTTACTTCAGACTTGAGATACAAAATCATGCATAGGTTTATTAAATGAGGCACGCATTAACAATCTGATCTCCAATTCCCCCTTTAATTTTAAAACAATATTGAAAAACTCTCACAGGCTAGTCAAGAAGTTTTGGAGTGAGCTGATCAGTAATAATAACAGATGCTTTTATAGAATTTTTTTGTTTTGAGCAACTTGTGTAGTGTTTGCAGTGATTTCCCACTAAAATCTTGCCGTCTGTCAAAAAACTAACTTTTGATTTAGAAAACTTACTGTCACTCTTAAATCCCCCCATAGTCACACTGTCTTGTCAGAGGCAATTTCTTGCCTTAGAAAGAACTTACAACTCAATATTGCTTCAGACCATCCTCGTTGCCAAACTGAAATAACCTGTCATCACAACCAAACTAGAAGAGCCATGGGTCTCAACCAACAACAAAGTGTCGGATCTTTCCAAGTCAAGAAACATACCCTAACTTGACTAAGGAACAAATTAAGACCAGGGTAGAGTTCAGTAACGCTAGGACCTCACTAAAGACTTTGTGAGAGTATGTGAGATATTGTTGTGTATTTTAAAGGACAGCACATGATGTTGGCTTGATTTTTCTCACTGTGAGACGTCTACTGAACTCTACCCATTTTCATAGCAGTAAGTTAGTTTTTGTGGTGGAAGGTGAATTTGCTTTTGAAAGAAACTGGTGATTTTTGTGACCTAGGCAAGACATAAACAATCATTTGTTGACTTTTTATAGTAATGTTTTGTTATAATTTTCAGGCTTTTTGTATAATGCTCAGGACAGGTTACTTTACTATCCGGACCAACCTCCAACCTCAAGACTATATGTTGAACGCCCCAGTGCCTACAAACTGCCGTATGAAAATATCTATGTACATACCAAGGACAAGGTGAAAATCAATCTGGTTTTTATAAGACAGCCACCAGGTGTTGCCAGTGTAGCACCCACAATTGTATTTCTCCACGGAAATGCTGGTAATATCGGTCATCGACTTGTGAATGCTTTGGGTCTGTATACCACTGGCTCCAATGTGCTGCTGGTGGAGTATAGGGGATATGGTAAAAGTGATGGAAGTCCACATGAGCATGGTTTGTACTTTGTAGCTATCCTGTCATGTTTGTCATAAGTTGTGTGGAGAAACTTGGCAAAATATCGTGTTGAACATATTGTATAACATAGTTACTCTGTCTTTCATTGACACATTTTTTTGTGCTGTGCATTTTCAGCATTACTTATAATTAAAGTATTGTTCCGTTGTTCATTTGTTTAATTTAGTCCCATTATTGTTGAACTCTGTGAGTGAAAACTTCGTGTTGTTGAAAACTATTCAGGAAAGAGTATGGTGTTTCTCATTTTTAACCATTTCAGTCTGGTTACCATTTATTGTTTGTTTTACAGGTCTCTATAGTGACAGTGAAGCTGCTGTAGATTACTTATTAAAACGGAGGGATGTTAATCATCAGAGGATATTTATCTTTGGACGTTCACTAGGTGGCGCTGTGGCAATTCATTTGGCTAGCCAACCGTACTACTCAACAGTTATTGTTGGATTGATTTTAGAGAACACATTTACAACACTACCAGAAATAGGGAGGCAGATATTCAAAATATCATTAATGAAACTGATTCCAGAGTGGTGTTTCAAAAATAAGGTGCATTTATGCCTTTTGTATTATCTCTAACAAGTATTGCTTAAAACAGGGAATACACTTTGCAATGTAGTATTCATAAGGCTAGGGCTGTTTTGAAACAATTCCAAATGACAAATCGTTTTCTCTTAATGAATAACGTAATATGTGTAAACGTATGTCTGTATTCACCACAATGGTGATAAGCATATGAGTGAACAGTTAATGTTTATCAATGATTATACAGAAATAATGGATATCACAGATTTTGGTTGGTCAAGTTTAGAACGTTGTAAATTGTGACAAAGCAAAAATCATTTCTAATTGTTTATTTTACAAACGTGTAACAATGTTTTCTAGATTAAGCCTGTTGTTGTATTGCTTTCATTTTCTCCACAGTTTCGTTCAAAGAATTTGATCCAGAAAGTTACCAGTCCAACACTGTTCTTATCTGGCATGTCTGATACATTGATCCCTCCTATAATGATGCAACAATTATACACTGTAAGTTACTTTTGGAAATGTTAAGCTTACTCTTTGAAATCATGGAAATAAGTCGTTGCAAAAGGTTTTGCACACTCCCGTTTGCGTTTAGGTTTTCAGAATGTTGTGCTTCAACCAGTAACTTACTGTTTATGAATAATTAGTTCAATTTCAATTTTTATGAATTTTGATGTCTTGCAATGTTGCACTCGACTACCGGTGTGCCCCCTAGTGGCAATTTTAGTTTTTTACGTTTGCCTCTGTATCTTCAAAGGTCCTCAACGTATTTTCATAAAATTTGGTATATAGGCATCTATTAGTGAGACGACGTATCCTCCCGTTTTCGGATGAATTCGACGTAGTTTGCGCCACCTAGAAGCCATTTTTACTGTTTTCGAGTCTGTTTTTGACGTCCACCCCTCTATCAACCGAACCCAGCGCTCTAAACATGATTGTGAAAATTGGCCTGTATTTTCTTACTATGAAGAAGATGGTTGACGATGATTTTCCGACGACTTCGACTACTGTGGCGCCTCCTAGAGGCAGTTTTTTTGCGCCTATGGCTATATCTTCTAAACCGTTTGCAGTATATCTACTAATTTAGTAAGTGCATTTATGTGATGTTGACAATGGACGACGACGACTTTCGGACAGATCTGAAAACTGGTATGCCACCTAATAGCAATTTTATT
>NMRA01000003.1:2217173-2235567 GCA_002633005.1 Phoronis australis | reverse complement strand
CTGGTAAGATGTGAATTTCAATCGAAGCCTTAGTGAATCACTCAGAAACTCGCAATACTCTCTTTGTCAAACCTTAACTTAGACGATTTCCAAAGCAATCCCGTCATTATTGCCAACTCGAAAAACGGATTTGGTCTTTTGGGCATTTGAAAACAATTTTAAATACGACAAATTTGTTAAGAATTCATGGCACAAAATACAAAACGTGTAATAAGCATTACGAAAAGAAGTAGGTTTCGCGCGCAAACGCTGTGGACCATAAACAAGTAGGTCTTTTAGCAAGAGATTAGTACTTAAATCGCGGTGGTGTAGTGGTAACGCACGCGCTCTCTAACCGCGAGCTTGTGAGTTCAAGTCTTTGTGACGTTCAGTTTTCCTGTTTGACACGTTCTGTTTTTTTTCTTTTTTTTTCTTGAATAATACTTCAGGAATCAAGGAAAATGCTTGATTTTTAGAGGTAAAAACAGAAAAATTTCCTCGGCGGGAGCGGGGCAAATCCCCCTCCCGACTTCCCCCCATTCGGTGCTATGCGCATCTACAATCGTGGTTCAGTTTGCGCAAATGCTTACAGTCGGACAAAATGTTGGGCCCTCCCTTGTGATATCCTAGATCCGCCACTGGGATCCGACTACCGGTGTGCCCCCTAGTGGCAATTTTAGTTTTTTACGTTTACCTCTGTATCAGTCTTCGAAGGTCCTCAACGTATTTTCATACAATTTGGTATATAGGCATTTATTAGTGAGACGACGGTATCCTCCCGTTTTCGGATGAATTCGACGTAGTTTGCGCCACCTAGTGGCCAACTAGTTATCGCTAATTGGTGACTTCTTCCTACTGGCACTGTTTTTCAGTCTTGGCTTGAAAAGAACCGACGATTATTGCCCGAGACTATGGAGCATCAAATGACACGTCACTAGCAACTTTGCTAAGCTTGGCTCCGGCGTCTTATCTTTGAACTGGAAATTATTTTGATATTCTCCATTCACTTTTACTCGAACTCAACGTAAGCGTCTAATATTCTGTGCCCGAGTACATTACGGTTTATGTGGGTAAATGTGTAGCGGCACTTTGATCCCAGCATTTAAAGGAGAATGCCACCCGATTTAATTAGTCTTTTTTGCAGTCTTAATCGGTCTATATCCACATCGCATCGCATACGGTCGACCTTACCTTGCCAAGAGGTGTCGCGTTAATCTGTGAGGAAGGTGAGAAACGACGCTAGCGACGTCAGTGGTTCATATGCAGAGTGAATGCCGCTATGTTGCGGTGCATCGTTCTCGCTTGTCCGAACTAAAAGTCTATGCAGCTGCGAGGAAAGCGGGTATATCGTTTTTTTACTTCCTCGAGAGTCCGAAATGTTTAGGAAGTGGCTCATGGTAGTGAAGAATGAAATGTACGCTGTAAATACCATGTATGAGGCCGTGAAACATCTCCATGTCTGTGGCCTACAGACGTCGACAGTGCCTGACGAATGCCGGCTTACCAAATAACGACATACGTTCCGTTGTCTGAGCTTGTTCACGGCGCCTCTCTAGTATTTCTTCATCACTGTATTCCTGTTCGAATTGATAGCTTGTAAAACTTAACGATCCACCTGCGAAGTCGGGACTGATGAGCTCGTCCTAAGTCGGGATTGCGACGGCCCTGCCATGTTGGTGTTTATTACTGATCGTTCTGCTTCAAATTGAATTATCCTCACCCTAACCAATACTGTTTTCGAGTCTGTTTTTGACGTCCATCCCTCTATCAACCGAACCACTCTAAGCATGATTGTGAAAATTGGCGTGTATGTTCTTACGATGATTTTCCGACGACTTCGACTACTGTGGCGCCTCCTAGTGATAGTTTTGTTGTTTTTTTTTTTGCTTATGGCTATATCTTCTAAACCGTTTGCAGTATCTTTACTAAATTTAGTAAGTGCATTTATATGATGTTGACAATGGACGACGACGACTTTCGGACAGATCTGAAAACTGGTGTGCCACCTAGTGGCAATTTTATTTTTTATGTATACCTCTGTATCTTCAAAGGTCCTCAACGTAATTTCATAAAATTTGGCGTACAGGGTTCTGTTAGTGAGGTGACTTTATCTTTCCGTTTTCAGATGGATTCGACCTAGTTAACGTCACCTAGTGGCCATTTTTACTGTTTTCGAGTCTGTTTTTTTTGGCGTCCACCCCTCTATCAACCAAACCGCTTTCAGGATAATTATGAAAATTGGCATGTATATTTTTATTATGAAGTGGACGGCTGACGATGATTTTCCGATGACTTCGGCTATTGTGGCGCCTCCTAGTGGTAGTTTCTTTTTTTGCGCCCATAACTGTATCTCCTAAACTGTTTTCAGGATCTTTACTAAATTTAAGAAGTGTGTTTATATGATGCTGACAACGGACGATGATAATTTTGGGATGGATCTGACTACTGGTATGCCCCCTGGTGGCAATTTTAGTTTTGCGTTTTCCTCTGTAGCTTCAAAGGTCCTCTACAAATTTTCATAAAATTTTGTATACGGGCATCTATTGATGAGATGACGCTATCCTCCCGTTTTCGGATGGAATCAAGGTTCTTTGCGCCACCTTGTGGCCATTTTTGCTGTTTTCGGGTCTGTTTTTGGCGTCTACCTCTCTATCAACCAAATCATTCTAAGGATGGTTTTGAAAATTAACGTATATGTTCTCAAAGTGAAGAGGACGCGGGTTGATGATGACGACTTTGACTACTCTGGCGCCTCCTTGTGATAGTTTTGTTTTGTTTTGTGTCCATAGCTGTATCTCCTAAACCCACTGTAGGATCTCTATTGAATTTTGTAAGTGTATTTACATGAAGCTATTAACAGACAATGACGGCTTTCAGGCGGATCCAATGAACACTGTGCCTCCAAGTGGCAGTTTCATTTTATTGTTTTCCTTTATTTCTCTAAAGTTCCGTGACGGAGATCTATGAAATTTGGTGTATAGCTTTCCATTAAAGGAGCAATGACATGTTCCCGTTTTCGGCCGGATTGTATGTTTTTGCGCCATCTAGTGCCATTTTATGACACAAATAAGCAACCCTAAAAGCACACCATTTCGTGGGCGCATTTCAACGCTCCGCGTTGCTCTTGTTCGTGTTGGCGTTAACCACGCGCTTGCTTTGCAAATGGTCTTAATTTTAATGTTTGACGAAGAGAGACTGGTGAGTTTATGAGTGATTCATTAAGGCTTCGATTAAAATTTACACATGACAGCGTTTTCCCGTTCAGTGACTTTACCAGACGTAGGGGGTTCTGAGCGTGTGATAACATCTAGCTTCTTTGTTAACTGCCAAGAACACTTGTCTTTTATGACAACAAGCAGGCAAATTATCTACCACTCCAGGCTTATTACAGACCACGTGTGAACACAGTCAAACTCCGAAACAATAGATTGTCGCAACTTCGGTTGCAGTTGGTCGATTTTGGCGATTCAAAAACTAAACATCATCACCATTTGACGAAGATTCCAGAAATGCTTTTGGTTTATGTTCAAATTTGTTATAACAGCACAGCCCAGTCAGGCCGGGTAGATACGATCTTATTGGAGATTAGAGCAATTATCGCTCAAAAAAAGCTGGCTCTCCAACCATAAATGCCAGAATGGGGTTAATAAATTGTGTAAGATATATTGGCTACAGGGGTAAACTTCCCAACTTGTTGTTGGGCTATAGAATGGAACAAGTTGGGAGCAACGGGAAAACGCCGTAATGATCTTTCAGCCTCGGCAACAGTTTGTTTCTTCATCGTCACTCAGCTTTCGTTTTCTTTGAAAAAGTGAAGTAATTTTCGTCACTGCACAGTGGAGCAGACCGTGCGGAAACGGAATGGTAGTGCTCAGCGGCACCGTCGGTCGCTCGGAATACCACGTGCATATCGACCGGGAGTGGTTTAGCTATAGTTACCGTTACGATTGCGCCGGTTGTCTGATTTGGATACTTGAAATCGGATCTGAGTCCCTTCCACACGAACACATAAACTAAATCTCCACACTGTGCCAAATCTTGTTTCGGCAGTATAATGTTAATTACAGGGATTAATTAATATAAGCTCAATATATTACTGTTGTTTTGCCGCCGCCAAGGGATCAAGGGGACTAAATACGCCTATGTAAGATAAAAGTGTCTTAATGAAACAAAACATTCGTATTCACAATCAGGACTACGAAAAACAGCGCGAGTGAGTAATACCGTATTTTGGTACTGAAAGAGTAGTTTATAGACAACTGTACTATAGTATGTGGTCCAATTTATAGTCCCTGGAATCACAGAGTTTGCATCGCGGCCATTTATGGGCCATTAGTTGGTACCCGACTAATTTTGAAACCCGGCATCAGGCGGTTAAAAAAGAAGGCTCGCGACCTGCATCTAGTTTTGGGATAAAAAGCGATCCCCAAATCAATTCCACGGTTCACACCGTTTTCACGGTGATGTAAAACATGTTCAAGAGGCTATTAACTCGAATGTAACTTTCAAATTGGATTTAGGGCAAGCTGTTCTCGTCCGTTCCAAATTAAAAATACCTAAAATGCATGTTCGAACAGCAGTCAGTCATTGAGACGCCGTGGCGTCATGTACATGTTTTTAAGTGGGACCCTCTCATTACATGATTTGACTGCCGTGTTTGTGTGTTCGGGTAACAGATCACTCGCCCGTTCGACAGTTGACTTATCATCAAGTTAACTCTCCCAGTTTATACGTCCAGTAGCGGATTTAAGGGGGGCCAAGATGGCCATGGCTTTCCTTAAAATTCTCCTAGATTCCATGTGGCAGTACGGGGGTACGCCTTTTGTTTGACGGGCAAAATCCTGGGCAATATTCTGCCCTGCCCTCCCCCTAACTCAAAATCCTGGATCCGCCCCTGATGTCTGTTACGTACCCTATTAAATCACTTGCCTACTTACTTGTTTGTCTGAAACAGTTGGCACTTGTTTGTAAAGTTTTATTCAGTGTCTGCTTGGAAAACCCGTGACTACGGTGAGTCAACGGCGAATTTGGTTCGGCAATGAAACGTGAGTTATCTCTTCTGCTCATTTCAGAAGCTCAAGTCGAAGCAGAGCCTGAGGTGACAATGATGTCATTGCTCAGAGAAATGGTCACGGTGGCATAGATGGCGGCCATGATTGTTTGCTAAGATAAATGGAATCGTCTGATCGACGACAGACGATGATCAAAATGAAAGTTTAAAGGGAAGCCAAACCCGGTTTTGTCTTTTTAACATATTACTAAAAACGACTTTCTCAACCAGTTCTCTGAAACAAAATAATGCTCTGTAACCCTGGACAACCTAGTCTGGAGTAAAATTCAGTTTTCAAATGCCTAAACGCAGGGCTTGGAATCATCCTCTTGTAAGAGGATTTCCTCTTTTTTGGTTTCAGTTTCCTCTTACTTGATTTCCAGTTTCCTCTTTTTTCATCTTTATTTTGACTATATTCATGCAAAAACGTTTATTTCAGTTAAATTTTGCAACACAAAAAATTATTCTATCACTCAAGCACATATTTGTGGAACGATGCATTACTACCAGGAAAAATTTCCTCTTTTTTGTCATTGGTCATTTCAAGCCCTGTAAACGGGCAAGTGTGACCTACGCTTTTAGCGAATTACGCGGCAACTGTGGGTAAAACTACCCACCAAGGACTTTAATGTCCAATCTGTGACATATAATATAGGGAGTATGAGTTCTTAGTTGATTTCTTTATTTAACTTGGAAGATTGATGCCTCTTTTGGGACCCCTAGGGACCGAAGTCCATGATTGGATTGTTCTAAAACCCCTCGACCCCCACGACCCAGTCCACAAAAGCTCGGCTCGATCTGAACAAAGAACAAGCGCTGACTTGCAGGACCAATGAGATGGGCAGTGAGCTCGGCTAGCTGTTCCTGTTTTTCAAGTTTTACAATTCAGAGAGTCGATTCGGCAAGTTTGAAAGCCAAAACAGAAAAAAACGCGACCAAATCAAATCAAAGACATACAAACGTTACAAATGTCGTCTGCTTTTCAGTGAATGGTAGATTCAAACTTTTTTGCGCAGAGTGCGAGGAACCGACAAAACTAAAATTTCATCAGTAAATAAATACTGTTTGAAAAAACAAACTGTTAACTAAAAGTATTTCAACGTAGTTATCGAGAATATATTGTAAACGAATATACAACAGAAAGCAAATAATAAAAATGTGAAATTATGTACATTCACGTTAACTTACTCTCTCCGAAGTTTAGAACTGGGCCATTAGCCGCTCGTGGAACTGTTTCCGTGACATCGATAGTGCGCTCACAATGCGCTATTTCAGATCACGTTTTCACGCCTTTCTGTTAGTAATCAGCTGACTTGAGCTAGACGGCAGACTCGCGTGTAGGTATGTCTTATGGGAAAGTCACTCATCAGCGACGTTATAAGATTATGAAAAAGCACAAAAACACCTCTATTGCCTCAGGTCGAGGGGGTTGTGGGTCGTGGGTCGAGAGGGCCTCGGGGTTTAGAACAATCCCCATGACTGTGGAACTTCAGACGGCCCTGAGTTTCTTTCACTGGTTGGTCCATAGAATTAACGCATTCTAATCCCCGTTGCGCTCAATATTGCTTATAAAATCCTCTTGGTTCTCCAACTGCTCTGCATTTTTGACTAATTTTCAAGTTATTTGACGAATCATGCGTCTTAGAGTTTAACAAACTACTTGCCTATTTTATTTTCAAATTGTCTCTTTACCAGTGATAGTCTATTCAGTTGACAGCTCAGTCTGAGACTGGTCAACTTGAATCTAACGCAGACGACGACAAGTGAAATGCCTGAGCTTCGTTGACCCCGTGCCAGTTCGACTCGTAAAGCGACCCGCCGTAACAAGCCAAGTGATGCAACGTAGTATCAAGCAATAATGAACTGCCGGTGCTTTCCAAGCCCAGAAGCAGTTGTTATCTAATCTACACTCCGCCCATGCTCATCGTCTTCTTAGACCGTGTCTGCCATCGACGCACAAGAGTCCGACGTGTGGGGGAGGTTATTTTTGGCGTGTCGTCGGCGTTACAACTCCGCACAAGGGAAACACTTTTTAAAACATCTATTAACGATAAAAGTTAAGGATAATAGAGAAATGCCAAAATGTGGCCAACGTATGGGATTATCTTAAAAGTGACTTCGTATTTCAGAAATGGCTAATGCGCATAGTTAGCAAAATAATCTGGCCGAAAATCCTTTCCTTTGTTTTACAAACAGCTGAATTAACCTATGAAACCGAGAAAAACTGTCGTTATAATCCACTTCTGGCAGAGAATTCGAACTATTGGTTATTCTCCCATAACTACGAAGTATTTCACTAGTAAATATATCCCTTTAATTAAATTAGACCTATCGACCTCATTTGCCCGGCGAAATGTGACATTTACAAGTGTCAACGCAAACATGTACACGGTTGACTGCTTTGGTCAAGTTTTTATGCCATGTGTGAAGTGAAATCAGTCGGGGACTTTACAACTGCAGTAAAAAGTTAACGGGCAAAACCGAAAACTCATTCAGCCCGACAGCCATGCAGAAACTGCTTGCAAACGGGCGATGTTTCAGCCAAAGATTGTTGTCTGATAAACATTCGACGACCAACGCCGTGGAGCTATACAAACAGTACTGATAATAGCAAGGTTCATGTGTGACTGCGTTGCACCTTAAAACTTGGTTACGCAATCGCCATGTAAACTTGAACCTTGTATCAATAGCAGAATCAGAAAGCCTAGGGCTGTAATAACTTGTATCGGCATTAGACGGCGCGAGGTCTGTGAAGGTACCGTGACCAGCCAGATACTAGAAAAGAGGGAGTCTGTCGTGTACCAGATCAGCTGGATGATAGGAAAGTAACTGATACGTGTTGCAGTTACTTGGCGACGAAAAATTTTCACCATCTTCACGTACGGTTCCGAAACCAACAGTTATCACCGTCTTATAAGTGTTCATCTGACGATCTGTGAAGGACTGCAAGTCGGTGGTTTATAGAACGCTGTGCGGATGATATCGACTGTGTTCACTCCAGGAGACTTTTCGTGCACAAGGGCGAACTGGACGGTTGCAGTGAGCAGAGTTGTTTAATTTTCGCCAGCTCAACAAATTAACGTAGTTAAACACGGATGTCTATTGAATAATCGATGTACAGTGAGTTTAGAAGCTGCCATATGTGGGATGATTCGCGCAAATGTAGTTATTCATCCGGCGACACCATCAGCGAGCTACTGGCCGCGAGCTACACTGATTTATGACCATAAAGCAGATGCTTGTCATTAATGCAATACTCCCTGCGTTACTCATCCGAGAAAAGTTTGATTAATGTTGTGTCGGGGTTCAACGTCCTCTGGCGGTGAACTATGTGCAAACGGTTTCGAAGGATGCGAGTTTATGCTGTATTTCTGATAACTTTTACAATACTGATCGCCACAACTGGCCTCTTTATATCCTTTCTTTTCATGATGATAGAATCAGGTTATAGGGCGAATGTTAAAGCGAAATGGCCGCTCGAAAGGGACGTAATTAAATTTTCAGAGGAGAACACTAACAGACGACGATACAGTCATTACCAATCTGGTGAGTGTTGTTATTCAAGGTACAACGGATAAGTGTACATGCCTATTGATAATGTAAATGTCGAAGGCGATTCAATTTTAATCGAGAACAGTGTTAAAACACTCAGTGAATTTAGTGCTAGGATAACTCGTTAGTTAGGTATTGGTTTACATGAATATTATAGCCTATGGGTTGTCTTCTATGCCGGAAGTCTAACAACGTGACTCAAAGCCCGTGATGTTTACTTTCCTCACAGCAGTTTCATACGCGGGCATATATGACCAAAAGCAGGAAAACATTACTAGGATTCTGGCAATGTGTTCCTGTATAGTACAAGTAATTGGCTTACGTAGATCTGAAATGGTACGCCTTCAATACTGTGTGCAAGTCTCACTCGTGCAACTAACTCCCCTTTTTCCCCAAGAGCAAAATTAGACTGGGTGGAACGAGCTACCGGTCCTCGATGGCAATCACGAAAACGCATTGCACTATCAAGTATGGTATTGTCCACCTTCACGACTAGTAGCCTGTCGTGCATAAAATGCCGTCTTCTTTGAAAACACGGACACGGGATTAGCTATTTTATACCAGTCTGAAGAACCCTCCCTGAGAACCTTTCAGGCACTGGATTTCACTAATCTCAAATGTACACAGAGACGTTTTGATACGCTCGTACGCCAGGCCGCTGATACCCGATCAAACTAAGTTAGGTCACCGCAGGTTCAAAGGCTGCATAACGTGCAGCTGATATAAAAATTTGAACGTACCAAAACACTTGATTGTCCCATCATCCGTGGTAAGGAGTGCCCTATACTTGTGTGGTTGTAGGTCAAGTACGTACGGTGGTAATTTTTTTTTTGTGCGTGGTATGGCTTCGCAGGGCGTGTTGATCGTTTTGTGGAGAATGGGAAGTGTTGATTCGTTGTAAGAGTTTGGTTAACCCCTAAAACTGGACTTACCGGTAAAAAATCCTTTGCCAAGATTGCATCGGTCGCAACTTACAGCTAGAAAAAGAGTGTGCGATTGTTGTGAAGTGATTGAGCTTAAGAAAGGGCTGGCCATCCCAATGATTTTTATGTAGGGCAATAGAAAAATGTCCAAATTTGGCCAACTTTGGAACATCATATCTCAGAGACGGGTGACCGAATTCGTATGAAACTTTAGTATACATCATGCAGTGTTCTCAAAACTCTATTAGGAATTTAGAAAACTGTAACAGCGTTTTTGACATTTCACCTGGATCATTTACATTACTCCAAGTTTGGTTGTGTTGTTGATACCGCGGCTTTGCTATCTTTGTAACTTCCGTTTTTGCTAAATTTTACTAAAAAGACATGGTTACGTGACCCTATTAATTTCACATTGGTATTTCAAAATCAAATTCTACAGGTTTTCTGCTTTCAAACAATATAGCTGTTACTGTGTTGAAGTCTATTTTTTCGTATTTTGCATAGACTTGTCGATACGGACCTGCATAACCTTAAGCTTATCGGCTCGTGGAAACTCCCTATGTTCTACGCGGTAAGGGTAATGACGTTTTGACAAAAAACATATCGAGATCATTTTTCTAAGGGGTAAATGGCCCAGTTTTAATTTTGTCTTGTTCTAAACAAACAAGTGTAGGTGCAGTTTTGATTGAAGCCATGCGAATAAGCCGCGTTCACTAAACATCAGTTCGATAGCAGCTATAGTCATAAGTATGTATCAAGGGGACCAAAAGGGTATGGAGTAGGAACATGAGCTGCGANGGGGGGGGGGTGTGTCGGCCGTTTGGCTTGGTCCACTTGAGCCGTCAATGAAAATCATATTTTCCGGTCAAACTCATTCCCTGTCTTCACCTGTCCTGCTACCTGAATATAAGCAAATACAGGAAATTACCATTTCAAGATTTCTACATTTTCAGTCGTCTTTGGTATCTTTTAACTATGTACAGATAAACTGAAGCATTGCATGTACAGATTTTCATGGATTTAATATATTTGATTTTAAGGGATTCGATACATTTGTACCTATAATGTTGTTTTGGGATTTGGGGGGATGGTAATCTACCGGCATCAGGAGATTGCCAAAATCTGCTACACGATTTTGATTAGGGGTTGCTTGAATTTACTTATAATTGGGCAGTAAACGATGACATGATTTTCCAGTTTTGATTTTTCGTTTTTGGAATAAATGTTTGAATTTTGAAGATACTCGATTGACAAAAAGAGATATTTGTATGATTATAATCTATGTGTACGTAACTAGTCATCAGATATACGAACATTTTTAACAATATTGATCGTGATACAAATTAATTTTCTGTTTCCTGTTCGTCTCAATTTGGTAGAACAGAAGTAACACGCTGATGCATGCATTCTTGGCAGCAATGTGTATGGTCGTAAAACATTACGAAAAGCAAAGAATATATGACTGAACAATAACTTACCATGTTCCTGTCACGGTGAAAACGTACTGTTTTTGACCAGTTTTGAACTGGAACTTTGCCTTCAATGATCGAGGTCGGTACATTAAAAAAATTACAGGTAACAGACAGACCGGGCATTTCGGGTTAAAATGTAGTCCATACGATTCATTTCTTATTCCAAAGCAAAATTTTCAATTGAATATTAGTATTACATTACACTAAACACATAGGCTTACTTTTACATAAACGTCAGATAACACTCAATTTATAACAAACTTGTTTCATTCAATTTTTGAAAAAAAACAGTTGATTATCATGAGCGGGGTATCACAGGGGGCTGGGGGTATAGCCCCCTACTTTTTTTTAGTGCTACGCCGCTCGTGATCTATGGGCAATGCACCACATGAGGGCTTGAGGGCTATAGCCCACTTATTCAGTGTTGCGCCGCCCGTGATTATGTTGTCCTGATAAATGCATTGGGTATTTCGTACTTTTCATCTTCGTTTTTCTCCATCCATCTGTCTGTCTGTCCGCCTGTATGTTTGTCAGTCTATCTCCGTATCGACAAACGACAAATGTTTCTTGAAAAAAAAACACGGATACTTTTTGGCGGGTTTTATACGTGTGTTGCAATTCTGCTAAGGCCTGTTATTTATTGTGTTGCAGATCCACTTAACACTCCAAAGCATTTTGTTGCAAGCAGAGTTTTTGAAAAGACTCATCGTCTTGAGAGAGCATCACCTGTTGTACTGTTTTGGAACCACATGCCAGGTAACGAAGACTACGGGATTGGATACGGCGTGGATTTCACCAAAAGTTTCTGTAATGTCACGTGCGAGTTTACCAATGACAGGACAAGATTTACGGAAAGTGCCGCCATTATTGTGCATGCATATTCGGGAAATAGCATTGATCATATAGACGCGTTGCCCAGTCGGGCACCATGGCAACGCGTAGTGCTATATCTTAGAGAATCTCCAGTGCATACTAAATCGTTGAAATCCTTCGCGCGGGAGATTAATTGGACCATGTCGTATAGGCGCGATTCGGACATCTTCGCACCATATGGTGCCATGACCGTAGCGACGGTTACCAGTACCTTGAAAAAGAATTTTGCGAAAAGAAAGACAAAGTTAGCGATGTGGTTGGTCAGTAACTGCAAAACAACCAGCAGACGAGAGAACTACATGAGAAGGTTACGGAGATACATGACCGTGGACGTGTTTGGACACTGTTCTACAGAAAAATGCAATGATTCGTGTTTATCAATGGCCAAAGATTATAAATTTTATATGGCGTTTGAGAACAGTTTTTGTGAAGATTATCTTACCGAAAAAAGCTGGCGGACTCTCAAATTGGGCATTGTACCGGTCGTTTTGGGATCCGCTGATTATAGTTCATTTTTGCCACCTGGCAGTTACGTCAACGTCGCAGATTTTAAGTCGCCGAAACTGCTAGCCACCTACTTAAAAACCGTTGATGCTGATGATCGGATGTACAACAAATTCTTTGAATGGAAAAGACATTACCGCTTGGCGTCTCATCCACGAGTGCCATCTATTTGCAGTCTGTGTACAAGACTGACTTATAATGCAACTGAACGTAGGACATTTTACGAGGACATTGACAATTGGTGGCGGACTGGAAAATGTGACGATGTCAGCGAAAAGTATCCTGCTCTGTCGAAGTATTTCTTATGACACCATCTCTTCACTTTTTATCTGTGGAATAAAAGGATTACAGAGTCGTCATCTGCAGGCTTAAATTTTAAAAGCATACCAAACCCCGTTTTAGCCTATTAACAGATACTAAAAACAATTTTCTCATCCAGTTCTCTGAAACAATATAATGCTCTGTAACGACCCTCGATAACCCTCAAAAGATCGTAGGAAAATTTGAAAAATTAGTTTCAACGTCTGCTAAACGGGCAAGCGTGACTTACGCTTTTAGCGAATTAATGGCAACTGTGGGAAAAGACCACCCACCAAGGACCATGATGTCCAATATGTAACATAGGGTATGATGAGTTTTTAGTTGATTCTTGCCTTCAAGTTGAAAGAATGACGCCAATGGTGCATCAGCAGGTGACAGTTTTGGTTGAAATCATCCAAACATGGTTTGCTAACCTTTTAACGAATTCTAGTCCGGTGACTGAATTAGTTCATCCTAATTTCATCCTAATTACCAACCTATGGGTATGAATCAAAAACATGTATTCATTTCCATAATGGTTAAGGATAGTGCAATCTAAGCTTATTTTTGGAAATAATAAAGAACTAATACCATCTAACTGATTCACGTTACGTCTATACGTCAAAAACTTTATGTTTGGATCCAGTCATTTGATTCATTTTCCGTGTAGACTACATTTCATAATGCGAGAACGACACTATAGTATTTTGATCCCGTGCGGTCATTTTTTATGTGCAGGATCTTGATGAGAGTTGGCAGATGTGTTCCTATGAAATTGACGACGGACGACGACGGATTTCGGACCTCTCGGACTACGGGTGTGCCCCCTAGTGGAATTTTTTGTTTTCTACGCTTGTATCTTCGGAGATTCTCAACGGATTTTCATGAAATTTGGAAGTTAGCCATCCTCCCGTTTTCGGACGGATTCGAGGTACTTTGCGTCACCTAGTGGCCATTTTTACTGTTTTCGAGTCTTTTTGGCGTCCGCCCTAGGGATGATTTTGAAAATTGGCTTATACATTCTTATTGTGAAGAGGGCGGCTGACGATGATTTTCCGACGACTTCCACTACTGTGGCGTCTCCTAGTGGCAGTTTTGTTTGTTTTTGCGCCCTTGGTTTTATTTCCTTAACCCCTCACAGGATCTTGATGAGATTTGGCCGATGTGTTTTTATGAAGCTGGCGACGGACGACGACCGATTTTCGGACTTCTCTAACTACCGGTGTGCCCCCTAGTGGCAATTTTATTTTTTTACGCTTACCTTCGTATCTTGGGAGGTCCTCAATGTTTGTTCATAAAATTTGGCAGTTAGGCATCTATTAGTAAGATGATGCCATCCTCACGTTTTCGGACGGATTCGAGGTAATTTGCGCCACCTAGTGGCCATTTTTTTACTGTTTTCGAGTCTGTTTTTGGCGTCCGCCCTTCTACTAACCAAACTGCTCTGGAGATGATTTTAAAATATGGCATATGTGTTCTTACTGTGAAAAGGGCGATAACTTCAACTCCTGTGGCGCCTGTTATAGTGGCAGTTTTGTTTGTTTTTGCGCCCATTGCTGCACCTCCTAAACGCTCTACAGGATCTTTATTGAATTTTAGTGCTAGCGCTTTTATAGGAAGTTGGTAACACGGGACGACTACTTTCGGACAGATCAAGCTACCGGTGTGCCCCCTAGTGGCAATTTTAGTTTTTTACGTTTACCTATGTGTCTTCAAAGGTCGTCATTGGATTTTCTTAAAATTTGGCAGATCGGTCATCTGTTCGTGAGATGACGCTATCATCCGGGTTTTCGGTTGAATTCGAGGCATTTTGTACCACCTTTTGGCCATTTTTTTACTGTTTTCAAGTCTGTTTTTTGGCATTTGACCCTCTTTCAACCAAACTACTCTAAGGATGATGAGCTATCGCCTGGACTTTGAGTGACGGCTAAAGTGACCAATCTGGCCTTCGTTTTTAAGCTGCCATTTTACCCAACAAACAACACGTTGCCGAGAAAAACTTATCATTTGTTTGTCGTCATTTCGCAAGGGGGCGGAGCTTGGATAGGTCTGAATATTGCATATATGTTCCTAATGTGAAGAGGAGGACTAACGATGATTTCCGACGACTTTGACAACTGTGGTACCTCCAAGTGGCATTTTTTCTCTCATGACTGTATCTCCTAAACCCTCTACAGGATCTTTATTAAATTAACATGTGTATACCTTACATGATTTTGACAACAAACGACGATGACGTTCGGTTGGATCCGACTACCGGTGTGCTACCCCCCGAGTGGCAATTTTAGTTTTTTTTTAAATTTTACCTGTATCTTCAAAGGTCCTCAATGGATTTCCATAAAAATTGGCTGCTCTAAGGATGGTTGTGGAAATTGGCATGTATGTTCCTAATGTGAAGAGGAAGTCTGACGATGATTTTCCGACAACTCTATCTATTGTGGCTCCTGTTAGTAACAGTCGTGTTTTTTGTGCCTACATCCTCTTAGTGGCAATTTCATTTTTCGTTTTCCTTTATTTCCCAGAAGTTCCTTGACGGATTTTTGTGAAATTTAGTAAATAGCCTTGATGACACATACCAGTTTTCGGATGCCAGATTCGACGTAATTTGCGCCGTTTAGTGGCCATTTTTATGCTCCAGTGAAAACACCTAGAAGCACGCTTATGATCGGCGCCCCTACAGAAACATCTTCAGCTAGGTGACACCGGCGATGTCATTTTCCCCGGATTGTTGAAAATTCTTCGCGTTAAAGTTTCAGGGCTTTGAATTTTTCTTTTTTAAGAGGATTTCCTTTTTTGGTTTCGATTGTCTCTTATTTGATTTCCAGTTTCTTTTTTGGTCTCTCTTTATTTTAACTTTATTCATACAAAGGTGTTTATTTCAGAGAAAATTTACAACACAAAAAATATTTCTTACACAAGCCTATTTATTTGTGGAACGATACATCACTTAGATTTTTCTCTTTTTGTGATTCGTAATTGCAAGCCCTGAAATTTAGACACTGCGAGAGCAACGCAGAGCTTTGAAGTGCGCCCAACACCGCAAACAGTTGGCCCGTGCTTCTGGTAGTGTTTATTGGAAGTATGATAATAATGGCCGCATTAGATGGCAAGAATACATCGAACACACTATCCGTAATTAGGAAGGCGTTGACATCTACCTGATAGAAACCCAATTTCCCAAATTCCATGAAAATCCCGTAAGATACTCGAGAGACAAACGCGAAAAAATTCTACTGGGATTTATTGCATAGTTGTTGCAACCTCAGTCTTGACGACTTTCGACATTTCAGTTCACTAACAGGTCACTGCAAATGCCGGGAAGACCGATTTGAACTCGTGTTCCAGCACATAAGGAACTTGAAGCGTCCCATGGCACGTTGTACGTCGCCAACAGATTTGTACAATTCCCGCTGTTGTCAAGAGGTTTGTTTACTGACTCGAGGAATCTGATCTCCGGTCCTATTATGAGGTGTAACCGAGTGCAACGATCTCATTAGCTATGGTTTCACGGCAATAAAACACTGGCTAAGTTAATTGATATATCGTGGACTAGAACTGGTGATTTGTCGCACTGTTTGGCTTCTGAAATATCCTCGTAAAAAGTTCAGTTAGGATCATTTTCACCCCGAGAAAGGCGTTAAAAATCAACCAAAATGCACGCGTAGGTTCGCTTCTTTGCTACACATTACAAAAATATTTCAGACGGTCTGCTGCATGCTGCACCAGACGTGTGCAAGGAGTTCAAGTGGACCTATTGCACTGATCATCTGGAACCACTTTTTATGCATTATTAATATATCCGTCGGTGTGTGGTTTATGTGACACTTTGAACCTTGAGGCCCGTTCCAACAAAACTGACTCAGCCAAGACGAATCTTAAATTTTAGTAAATTTTAAAATATAACTCAAATTTGTCTCAAGACCGTTTCAAAAAAGAGATTTTAAGTTTGTCTGAAATTTTTGATATAATTTTTTTTGTCTTAATTTTGACTATCTTACCGGATGTGGAAGTTTCAAAATTTGGAAGTTAGGACAAATCTTAGGTAAAAAATTAACTTGCGTCAGTCTCTAATTGCAACGGGCCCGTGGCTATTAATTGGCATGTCAGTCTTGATGCCAAACTAAAGACCAAGGGAATGCTTAACAATGTACCAGGTTGATATGTGAACAAGCCTCAATTTAGGAACTGCTGCCCTTTGACGTTGAAACCAAACGGGAGGTTTTTGTAACGAACTCAAATCCCAGCACGCTGTCTCCCAACAAGTTTGTATTAAACCAACTTTCCGCCATAAAAAACTTAAGATTTAGACCACTAACCCTAAAGAAATTGATACCAAATTTTCCTTGGTCAAAGTGGATGTGGTTTCAAGGCTTTGAGAGAACTGACATTTAGTTACTGCTTGATGCAAGCCTTTCATCAAAGAAACACTTCGCAAGATTGTGCTATTGAACGAAGCGCTCGCGGAAAGTTCTTTCATTTTAAGCCAGTGTTTCTCAAGCTGCATCGCCAACAAAACCAAGATGGAAAGCAGATTGTTCATTGGCGACGTCTAATTATTCAAAGCCATTTCTTTATTGAAGGCAGGGCTGGTTCTACATGTCGGCTTGTGAGGACCTGTCATTTAATGTGCCGGTCATGGTCTTAAAGAATAACGATATGTCAGTACTTTGCAAACCCTGATATCACTTTTCATCCGAACAAAATAAAAAACTAATTGACTTCAATTTAATAGCATTAAATGTAAAATTCGCCTCTTAGGATTTGACGTGGGTTCACAGCCACTTTAAACAAAAGAGTGCAATTTGCAAAAGTTTCAAAAAAAAATCGTAAAGGATATTGGTTTGTCTGTCTGTCAAACATTACAGTACAAACTGTGTCAGTTTGTGACACTCAAACATTACACTGCAAACTGTGTAGGTTTATCCATCAGTCACACACTCTAGAGGATGCAGTAGCACTACTATACCCTTGAAAAAATGAATTAAAAGAAGGCAGAGGGCCACAAAAGCACGAGTCATCTTTTCATGAATGTAAGCATCCCTGAAGACAAAGTGTAATGAGACCCAGACTAGAGAAAAATACTTAAGACCAGAAATCCTCATGAATTTCAATAAAATATAATAATATATTCACATATCAACAGCTAATTCCAGGGTACAACTTCACATCCCTTCCTATCCATAACGAGTAG
This sequence comes from Phoronis australis, assembly GCA_002633005.1. Taxonomy (NCBI): domain Eukaryota; kingdom Metazoa; phylum Phoronida; family Phoronidae; genus Phoronis; species Phoronis australis. The sequence continues at coordinate 2,217,723 of NMRA01000003.1, read as the reverse complement.
TTTACTTGAAAGTCCTTCCTGAGATAAATCAGCAGTGCACAAATATGACTAATGACAGCTGGAGCTGGTAGCTGGGACAACACTGGCCTCCTCATTACCATAGTCACCAGTGTCAAGGTTACTGTTGTCAAGGTTACTATTGTCACACTGGCTACTGGAACACTCATTACTGTCACTAGACACAGTTCTGTTAGCAGCCCTAGGTGCTGTGTCCACGCCGTCAATCCGTGGCTCGGACAATGTTGAGGATATAGCTGCTATAGCGTCAGATGCAGTTGATAGACTGTGAGATGAGCTGGACTGATCAAGGGTACTCTCCACTTCCCTCTGTACCACCTCGCTACTGTCAGCTTCGTCATTAGAGGCCTCACTGGCATTAGACTCCACGTCATCATCACTGCAAATAACTTCCGCCCCTTCATCACTGTCATTACCACCATCACTGCATAGTATTTCAGCTCCTTCAAACACATAACGGCAGGGAGGGATGTGAACGAAGGTGTTCTCTGAAAATGCAACACTGCATTATTAATTCAGAGGTCCCAGCACA
>NMRA01000003.1:2176682-2216829 GCA_002633005.1 Phoronis australis | reverse complement strand
CAAATTTCATGAAAATCCGTTCAGGACTTTTGAAGATACAAAGGTAAGCGTAAAAAACTAAAATTGCCACTAGGGGGCACACCGGTAGTCGGATCCGTCCGAAAGTTCGCACATGCCGTCCCATTCATGAATGGAACATATGTGCCAAATTTCATGAACGTATGTCAAAGGGTTTTGGAGATAGAGCAGCGGACGCCGGACGGACGCCGCCCGAACGGACGGACGGACAGAGATGACTGCATAATGCGTCCACATATAAATATGTGGGCGCATAAAAATTTTCCACTTGTGATGTATCGCTTCACAAACGAATAGGCTTGTGTGATAGAAATATTTGCGTGTTGTAAAATTTAATTGAAAAAAACATTTTTGCATGAATAAAGTCAAAGTAACTATAGAAGAGATAAAAAAGTGGAGATTGGAAATCAAATACCGGGTAAGAGAAAATTGAGACCCAAACAGAGGAAATCCTCTTAAAAGAGGAAAATTCCAAGCCCCGTAGAGCGCAACATCAAATTTTGCAATTAGCAAATTGTTCAAAAACAAGATGAAATGGAAACAAGTTTTTAGTCGATCTGAAAACACAGAATAAACGTTGTACTACGGTTATTCACATTAACCAAACTTATATTTCATAATCTCAACAACATAACGTAATCATGATCTTGAAATTGATGCAGTAACAGCTAAAATAGCTCAAAGCCAAAGTCAATAAATCATGTTTTTTCTCATTACAATAGCAAGTACGTGAGGTAAAAAAGTGAAACAGCGAAGAAAAATCCTTCAACTAGGAACTACAGGTACAGACGCTAAAACATAAAACTGACACCAAGCAACAAAAGTATTCCATGTTTAAAAATTTCAATTCTCCACATTTATGCAGATTTATAGAAGGTAAAAGACCAAGATACAGAATATTAAAATTTGAAAAACACCAAAATTGAAACTGTGTCAAACTCGTGGAAAATACTGATACCTGCTGGTCCACATAAGTGAAACTCGCCAAATCAAAATTTTCTCATCGGACAATAATTAACTTACGAAATATGGTAATAAGTAACATTTCTTTCCTTTGTGATGTAATCATGGAAGCTGGTTCCTTTGTCAGTGTGGTTTGTTTTTGTAAAGCTGATGACATCCTCATATTTGTGAAAAATAATCTGAGCGTACAGTAAACCCTAAAGTGGAACATGCTCAAGTCAGATGTTAAGTTACACACTGCACTTGGTCCTTCAGACGAGTCAAATTTCACCTTACCCAAATAAAATCTCTTAGTCCGCTTGTATCCGACTTTTAATGCGAATTTTAGTGTAGTTCAATTTAAGATTGCACTGATTTTCATCACAATGTCTCAACTAACAGAAGACGAGACACCGATACGCTTCACTATAACAGGGACACAAACCTACAGATCAAAAATGTTAATAATTTAATAAAAATATTATAAAACATTGTCAAAGACTCTATCCAGCAGCAGAGTTTGCATTGTTATGAAATAAAAGATATGATTAACTGATTTTCCTTGCAATTAACAAAGGCACACAAATGTGAGGCATCAGTTCACATACTTTTCAAGTACTGCGAAAGAGATCCTTCCCACAAGAGATTGAGGTCCTCCTCCTTGCCTGTGCCATTTTCTACCTTCCCATCATTTTCTGTTAGCCCACTAGATGACGCTGTGGGCACATCATGCTGAGCTGTGATTGGTTCAGAGCTCAGGGCACCAGCCTCAGCCTCAGCGACAGGAACAGGTTCTGATTCCCCGTGCTGCTCTTTTGTTGGTGGAGGAAGAGCCAAATCACTCAGCTGACATTCACTTAACATGTTGTCTGTAGCACAAATGTGATCTGACCAATCACGGCCAAGGCGTCGGCATATTTCACTGATGATAATATCACAATCTCCGAGAAGTTCAACATCAAATGTCAGATGGTTTAGTGGTTCTCGATTGATGAGAATTTGTGGTATACTGGCATCAACAGAACCTGTAATGAGTTGTGCAAAATCTAAGTAAACATAACTGGGTATCAATTCAATCAATGACACGGTGAGGTCAGACAGCAAGTAGATCACTATCAAAACCAAGTGTTTTAGAATAAATATCCACATGGTCCACTTTTACACATCTAAGTTGTACAGCACGCTGGTATTCAACACATTCTATGGCAATAAAGACAAGACTATTAATGTACTTACAACCAATAAGATCACTTTTTTTAAAAAGTCATGGGGCAGAGACTTCATAGTTGACAAGAGCTAGATTATCCATTAAGCTAAATGAGCTACAGCTTGGGGCCCCATATCAAAATAGGGGCCCCACCTTGTACCCACAGGGGTTATTCAAAAGTTTTGGCAAATGAAGACTATGAAAAAATGTCAGTTTGGGGATTTGCATGAAATATGGCCCCATCTCACTGTCACAGGGGCCCTCAAAGGGCATGGTGACCAGGGGCCAGGGAGACCTAAAAAATTTTGGCGAAGGGGGAATTATAATGACTGTGGCTCAAATGTTTTATAGCTTGGGCCCTGAGAAACCTAATTTCGACCGTGAAATTGGAAATGACTTCAAATTTCACTCCCCATTCACCAACTTTGTTGTTTTCTTTTTACTATATTTAAGATGGCCGCTTTTACGAGTTTCAAGTTAATGACTGAAATTCCAAAGTATAAGATATGGAAAGGTAAAAGCTTTTCACCAACTCAGACTGTGATGTCTGTGAATTACTATAATACAAGCCAGAAGGAAACAAACAAAATGAATCGTTATTCCACATCATGACAGCTGAGCACAGACATGATTCCGCAGTTTGACGACCGAGTGCAAACACAATTGACTGTCATATGAGCCACCTATCATGAGGGGTAATTTAAATCATGTTATCCACTATTCCTATAGTTCAGAGCTACTGAATCGTAACCGAACCATGTAAGGTCTTTAAAAGATGCACCAGCAGACCTGACCTATACATTATAATTACGTCATCATAGCCACACTACTACGTGTGAGAGTTGAACTTTCTATTGGAAATTGCATCCGATTAAAAGTGATACACATGCATGTATTGCACACGTAGCTATAGTTTCTACACAATGAATTTCAAATCATTTATAATGTTCATGCCTGTATCATTGTTCACGACACAAGTACGCTGACCTAGGCGGCCTACGCTTTGGTGTAGTCGAACAACTAGTCACAAAAATACATGCATTGTGATATTATTTTCAAGGGCAAGACGTCAAAAATATTTCAACGAAGAACATAACAGTACTAGTGGATAGGAGATATTTGACATTCATTTAAGTAAGCTGATGTTCGTTTGGTCAGTTGCTTTGAAGTTATTTATCATTCAGTGTATTCAACAAATTTAGTTAGATCCACTTACTGGGAATGAGGGCAACAGGACGAACTTTGAGAGAAGACCCAATAACAATCAACAGGTCACAGTGATCTTTATCCTCAGCCATTTGATGGTGAAAGGAGTCTGGTAGACTCTCCCCAAAGAACACAATGTCTGGCTTCATAATGGCAAGCTCTGTCTCAGCTGGACAGTGGCGACATCTGGGGATTACCTGGAGAGATCACAGTATGCCGTGGTGAAACACCGTGAAACACTATGACGGATATTACATATTGACTTGTATCAGTGGTTCGGTCAAAAACAGTAAATCATTACGACCTGGATATAGCATAATGACTTCGTTAAGTGGATGGATGAGGAACAATGAAAAACTAAAACAGATGTTGCATATTGACTTGTGTCAGTGGCTCGGTCAAGAACAGTGAAACACCCGCACGCCTACAGCAGGTTTATCAATTTTAGTGGACCAACAGGGGGCTGAAGTTCTCCTGTTCATCAAACACTGGAAGTACAGGCAAACACACAGATAGAGATGACCACAGAACATTACCCACTCTGTACCTGTCCTCTGGAGCTTTATCAGTTGGTCTACAGAAATACACCACAACACTTGCACAACACACAGGAAGAATGTCATTGACTGATCGAGTCGCTATTCAGCATACTGTTACACTGAAAGTAGTGCTTTCTACTGACCTGATTAAAGATATCTGGTTTGATTTCTTCACAGTCAACTTTACTGTGACACACCATACAAGTAGCTGTGGCAAAGGAACCTGCAACACAAGTTACACAACAGTTCTATATTACTTGTTTCACAAACAAACACGTGTTTTTCCATCAGATGAACTGAATGTAAAAATAGCTGTATAGCCCTATTGTATCCTGGTGTTACCAGGACTTTTTGATACTAAGAACCAGGGCATGTATTCGCAAATGTCATTTTTTCACTTCTAGTACCATGGATATATGCCCAGGCTCATAATCAGAAAAACTGGCCTAGTAATGGAAAAAGTCACCAACACACAGAATTGAAGAACTTGGGGGATGCTTTTCAAGGCAGTTTTGTGGTCACTGACAGCAGTAACATCGGCATAGACTAAGGACGTTGTGTACCAATAATACCATTGGTTAAGTTTATTCTATACATAAGTAAATGAGGAGCTGAAATAATATGTCCCATTTGTCACGAAGCATTGTATTTCATTGACACTCCCTGTTATTGTTTATTTCAGGAAAATCCTACAAATCGTACAAAATCCTAATTGGGGATTCCAGTTTCAAGTAGCAAACTTGCTTTTGAAAATTCAAAAATTCAGTAATTGAAATAACATTTTGAGTATGTTGGCATCAAGTTTTCTTTTAATCTGCTGTACAGAAATTTTAACAGGATGACCATGATTAAATAAGCTCAACATCTGATACTGTGCTATGCAGATGAGACTGGACACATACCGTGACACTGGACTACATTGGATATCCCAGCTCAACATCTGATACTGTGCTATGCTGATGAGACTGGACACATACCGTGACACTGGACTACATTGGATATCCCAGCTCAACATCTGATACTGTGCTATGCTGATGAGACTGGACACATACCGTGACACTGGACTACATTGGATATCCCAGCCACCTGCTCCAGAGTATCAATATTCTGTGTATAGTTTCTCAGAAGTCTATCATCCTTTTCTAAGAGTTGTATAAACTTGTGACTTGGCGACGGTTGAAATTGTCCTGGATAGATTTCCTGGAAATGGAAAATGATAAATTTTAACAACCGCCTTCATGAGCCATGGAAATTAACCATGTGGAAATAAAAATAGAAGTTACAAATGCCTCACTTGAGACCATGGACTTGAAACTTTTGGTAAAATGGGCCCCCGAAGTAAAAGATTAAGGAAATAGAAATTGATCCACTCACCCTAGCAAACTGGAAGAAAGGTTTTTGGTTACTTTTAAAGTAGTGTATGTCGAACATGGCTTGAGGATCTGGAAGATCAGGATAATCGACTGCTAGCCGAGAGTAGATACCATCACGAGAACGAAAGTCTGGGATTCCACAAGATACAGACACCTGTAACAATTAATGGTAGACAGTAAACATTTACCGCGATTCCTCTTTGCCACAAAAGGGCAACAACTAATAATTAACAGTAAATGCTTACCTTGATTGTTATGAACTTGAACTCAAACATGGTTACCAATGGCAGGCAGAACATATTTACAAGGACCCTACTTAGCTAGTCAAATATTTACAAGGACCCTACTTAGCTAGTCAAATACCACAACTTTTTATCAAAGTTTGTCTTAGCTTTTACATATGGATAAATGGTAACATGTTGAAACTTAAGTCGGCATAGCACCAGAAATATATCAACCATAGTTGAACGATGGCATACAGGTACCTCAGTTTACCGAAATGAAGCATCGTAGACTATTAAAGGTCCAATATATCCACCTTCTGTCAAAGGTAACCTGAGATGAAGACCCCTCACAATCAGCAAATCCGCCTCCAGTTAACCATTACTACGATTAGAAGTCATTTCAGTCTGTAACTGTTCAAGACCAGGCTCAACAAATCCATTTGACCCCACTGGTCATTTTAAGCACCGAGTCTAGTCTCAACCTATAATAAACAGCCAGTTCTCCCAAACCCAACTGCACTTGAGTAGCAACAAGCCGGCATTACTTTTCTAATGGTAAGTGACCCAAGTGAACAGTTCGTTTGTGGACCTACAACACCTTTAAGACAACTTTGAATTTTACGAGACAATAAAGCCTGAATACAAAGCCGCATAGAACAGTAACTCACCCCAGCACCAGTAAGCACCATGATCTTTTTACAACTCTGAATTAAACCCACAACATCGCTGAAGGTGTTCACGTGATCTAATTTCTTGCGTCTCGGCGGTTCAGACAGAAGATTGACAATGACCTTCCACAAGTAGAAGTCAGGAACATCATCAGGCACAGAGGTACCATCAGGCAGGAGTTGTGACAAAATGACATGAGGGCTCTGACCAAGCGCCATCTGTCTCTGAACCCATGAAATAGGCCCTATAGAATCCATCAAATAGCTTAACAAAATACAACAAATCTACAAAAGGTAGTGCCTTCATGACACAAATGCAGAAATTTCAAGATACGGAAAACATTATCCAGTTTGGTACAGCTTCTAAAATTTGGGACACAGAAATTCAAGCAAAATTGAATTTTATTGATTCTATAGAGTCGGACACCGTCAATCTTGGTGTTCATCATATTTCTCAAATTTTGGACACTACTTTTTGTATCGACAGCATCTGAAAGTAGACTTGGGAGTGTCATAAAATTGGCAAAAATAGCTGCCAACACAACAATTTCATCCATCCTAAAAGTGTGCAACATCGAGACAAATGATCATTTGTGTTTGGTGGCAATTCTTGAATTTGAGATGATGAATATTACATATTTCTAAACTTCAGCAAGCTCAAACAAAATAATCAATTTTCACTGTCTCAAACTGGAGAATTTTTACCGTAACCAACATTGAGTTCAAGTGCAATGCTATCTTTTTATAGCTGGCGCTAACAGCACTCACCCACACAACTTCTACGACACCCCCTCTCAAACCATGAACTCTCTCTTAAGATGGTGACTCCTACAGAAGCTGTCTAACTCATGAAGTGAATGACCAGAAACACCAGAAGAGGGCAATGCATTTTTTTAGAGGAATCAGTCAATCATGATTATACAGGAATAAGCTGGGTTTGCTTCACAAAACTAATATGGATTAATAATCTAACATTAAGATTAGTAATCTGCAAATCAATCACCCATAGTTACCCATTATTTTCAGTTCCTCACCATGTCCTTACATGTTTACGCCAAAAAATAAACAAAATACTAGAAAACATGAAAGCAGGAAAACCATGGCTCAGAACTGGCCAAAGACGGAACAGCAGCATATTTGACAACATTCAGTCATACGGAGCACACAAGAGTCGTAGGTTGCACGTTTATGGGTGACTTACCTGCAACAGGTCTCCAGGCATGTTCCCCATCACTTATAGATGATATATCACTCAAGTTCTCAGGGGTAGACTGCACAAACAAAAAGTGAGATCCATCAGTAGTCGCACATAGCATGACTGACCAATGTTAATTGTGAAACAAAGAATCTATAAATCAAGCCATCACCCAACTTCTAAAGTTTCGATATAAAAAAAAACAAATCAACCATACATGTATAGAACAACACAAAGCATAGGTCATGCATATTTTCAACAAATTTTAGAAATCACACGTGTACGTCTGCATACTAAGATACATATAGATTATTACATGGCGAAGTCGTTATCCCCCGTTATCTTGAGCCCGAGTGGATTTTGGAGAATTATCGCCCGAGGGGCGTTAGCCCCAAGGGTGATAATTCTCCAAAATCCACGAGGGCTCTAGATAAGGGGGATAACGGCTGAGAACATGTAATAATCTATTTATACCACATACTAAACGAGAAACATTGCAATGAATCGATTTACCTTTTCTGACTCTCCACGGCTTTGTAACTACTTTCTATGTCAGAGGCCCGGGGTCGGAGGTCGTGACCTTTTAAGAAAAGCCGGGCTATTTTTGTCAAATAATGCTTTTACTCAAAACCAATTGAAAACTTAAATATAATAGAAATAAACTGAATTTATAAATTAAGGTTTACCAACTATTATAGCTTAAAACACGTTTTTTTCACGCTAAGCTTCGACCGGGAAATTATCGTCTGCTAAAGTAGGTTACCACTGGTAACTGAATATAATTCTCAAGCCAAAGATCCTGACGACACGATACCCGCATTCAAACTAGAGATCGGTGATTTACAAGTAAGAGGACATGAGAGAAAAATTTCACCGAATTAAGATATCATTTTTATGAAAATTATGTGTCTTATTTTTCGTAGCGTATAAGTACAGTACAATGCGGTTTGTTGAACGTGCGATTATTGCGCATGCTCATTTAAGTATTCTATTTTCACTCTTGATGACGTCAGTCGCTGCGTAGTGTAGTGGTAAAGTCGGCGACCAGCAATATTAGGGTCCCGGGTTCGACCCCGTCCTCGGTTTCCCGCCAAATCGTTATCTCACTAGTGAGATAACTTTATGGGTTATTACACGGTTGTATCTGCCATTTGACGCTAATATTGTGGTATAAACATACGTACTCACTGATAAATATTTCTCAGCAAGAGAAACGTGAACAACAGTAGGCAAAATGTTTACCTAATGACTCATTGTTATAAGTTACAAAGTAACAAAAATGTGTGATGAACTATCGGGTTACCTTTGTAGAATGTCCATGTAGATCACCATAAACCACAATTTTTCAAACATTAATAAGCAGCAAAGGTATTTTTTCAGAATATGGAAATTAATTGAACTTGTCCTAAACAAAGAGCCTTTTGAGTCTTGACTGACTGAGCATAAGACAGTCAAATTTCAACAGATATCTGTAACCTAGGCACATCATGGAGCATAACGGTAGCCCATTGTGTCAACAGTGTGGTACTGACGTTGAAACCCCTTAACACCTAGTACAGTCTCGCACAGCTGTTCATAGGCTAAGGGGCAAGCTCCTGGATGACATCACTACATATACTGCATGGAAACAAATGGAAAAGTCTGTCCATTTTCTTAAAAGCGACCGGCAGACTTGAAACTTCTTTCACAAAGAATCTGCTGGGCGATAACAAGGCCTCATAAGTTTCGCTCAGGTGTTTTGTGCAATGGGCTCAACCATGTCGTCTGCGCAAATCTCATGCACCGCAAGACATCAGATTGCCCGCACTTATAAACTTCTAAACACAACAAGGAACTTAATCAAATGACAAGTAGTGTGTGTATAGAGTATCTGTATGACCCTCACATGGTCCTGATCAAATGACTACAAGAATACAGCATGTCTACGAGCCTCACAAGGTCTTGACCAACAGACTATGTGTATACAGTATTTGTACAAACCTCACATGAACTTTCTTCCGAATCAGATTCTTTATCTTGTGCAGCATGGCCTAAAAAAGAAGTTCAGTGTCTTTGTAAAAACCTTTAACAAATCCTTTTCTGCCTAAACACTGAACTGAACTTAATTCACAGTGGGCCCTGGACACAGAAACAAAACTGTTATATTATTCATTTTAATTATGGTAAGCAAAATGTTAATGAACTGAATGTTGCAAAACTCAGTTCCTTGGTTATCTCATTTGAACCATGGGGGTGCATATGTATCGCTTCTTGGATTGTTCCCTATTAGCAGAGCCATTCAAACTATAACTCACTGCATTGGTATCAAAAGCACACCACGGACCACGCCCTTGGAGCACTCAACTATTGGCTGGGAGGAGATGCATCACCAAATTCGACCTAGTCTTAACACAGATCTGGGACTTGATCTACCTGCAGTGTATTCAGATCCCGAAATTAGGGAATCCCCGGAACTGTTCCTATTGTTATATTTTACAATGACAGAGGGCGCACCCAGTGGTGAATCGAGTCTGTGAGATATGGACGAAACGGCTGTACACTTACCACATCAAAGTACGTTTTTTGGTTCCAAAAGGATCAGTACTCAATACATTCAAATTAGAAAATGGACTTGAATAATGGAACCACATGCAGGGAGCTTCCAGAAACATCACTATTTTGCGGTGGCTAATTTGATAAACCTAACTTATTCTCAGAGATTCTTGGACAGTCACGTTTTTAACTCATTACGCTTCAAACTGTACAAGAAAAGATGCCATATTGCCATCTTTTGCAACGAAAGCTTTAAAAACACTTCTGTTCATTATTCTAGGACTTTGGGAAAACCAACCTTAAATTGGAGTTTCAAATTGATACTCCCAAAGTGAAGGTAATATTTAGCAGTCGGACGTGACATTCCTGATTTGGGAACCAGTTAATGCTACTGAATAACCGGTGATATTCAGTTCAAGTAATCAGTTCTTTTTTACATCTGACTCTTACCAAAGCCAGCCCCTCTGACTATAGAGAATGAAAAGGAAATGCATCCTTCTGCAGAAAATTTTGACATAAAAGGCACACTTTTGAACAGAGGCTGGTTGGGAAAATTCACGAATCTTCGCTTATCTCATACATTACACCACTTCTATACTATGGGAGTACCCCCCACACACAACCACAGAAGTCCATACGGCCCTCATCTATGTGAACATGGCGGGGGATACTGTTTATATGTCTACAACTAAATAAAACATGATTGTGAACAGCATAGAAAATAGGCAATGGTGTAATGGGATAAAAAATTGGCTAGTTGTAGTCGATCACTAATGGTTTGCATTCTTTCACTCTAAGTAAAATAAATGAAAGTTTCCCCTGTCAGTCACGTATCACCGTCGAATTGTCAATGTCAGTGTGACGGGGTCAACAGAACAGTGTCCAGACCACAGGTCATCACAATATGACCATTTCAATTGACAATTACCAATTGAGTCCTCCACAGCACACGTAGTTTCTGTTTCTGTGTCTGAATGATTCTGGTGCAAATTATTTTTGCTACCGTTCGCACGAACTCCTGCTGGGGCAGATGACTCGGGCTCATTCATATTTTCCCGCTCTGTTTCCGCGGCGCCACTAATCTCACTCTCGGCAGTCACTTCAGGAGGAGACGGGACCGGGGACTCGTGATAAAGCCAGGCAGTCTCTTGGCGTATCTTCCTTTCATTACGTCTCCTTTTATGAACATGTTCTGGATCTTCATAATGTACGTGAATTCGTGGAGGATGATCAAAAGTGTGTTCAACGTCAGCGTGATCAACTTTTCGCTTGCGACTTTCCTCCATATTGAACTATTGCGCACTTCCGTTTGCGCATAAACAAAGATGGCACACTGCATAAGGGAGTATCACGGACCGGGCAATTCTGAAGACTACTACACAATTCTGGGCGCTGCTCGCACGTCAACGGTATGAAATTTGTTCAGTTAACTGTTTTTGAAGTTCAACGAGAAACAAGTCACTTGCCGCTTGGTTCCCAAGTGTAGTCAGTTGTTATTGAGTGAATTTTGGGCCTTCACTTCTTCAGTCAGGACTGGTTGGATTATTATTATTCTATACTCCTATAGGAGCTTCACCATCTCTACCAGCCAGCTAGAGATGGTGGTCACTGTCTAGAGTAAGCACTCACCAAAGTGGTGTCACATGGTCTCATTATTGTGTAGTACAGTTAGTTTCTGAGTTGTGAATTCAAAACAGGGTTTCAATGTCTGTGCAAGGTCAATATGCATAAAAGTTTTTTCATACTGAGTTTCCGTACTGTTATTGTAGGTAGCGAAAGTTGTCTCGCAAGCTTTTCAAAGTGGCTCTATTGCTCACGTAATATTTGTAATTGTAAAAAGTTGAGTGTCATCTGTGTGTCCATTGCCGATTGGGATCCAGTGGATCCACCTTCCAAATTCGAAGCTCTTGGTATCCTAGGCAATGACCATCGCCTCATTTTTTTTAACCAGGCCGAAGGTCAGAAGTTGCGATCCTACCGGCGAACTTTGAAAGCTGAAGTTCCCGCCCTTTGCGTACGTGCTGCCGGGAACCAGCCGTGCATTTCCCGTGTTGTTAAACATTAAAATGTCAAATATGTGCACAAAGACTTTTAAATGTCATATNCCCAAGTGTAGTCAGTTGTTATTGAGTGAATTTTGGGCCTTCACTTCAGTCAGGACTGGTTGGATTATTATTATTCTATACTCCTATAGGAGCTTCACCATCTCTACCAGCCAGCTAGAGATGGTGGTCACTGTCTAGAGTAAGCACTCACCAAAGTGGTGTCACATGGTCTCATTATTGTGTAGTACAGTTAGTTTCTGAGTTGTGAATTCAAAACAGGGTTTCAATGTCTGTGCAAGGTCAAGATGCATAAAAGTTTGAAAGTACATGTATTTTCATACTGAGTTTCCGTACTGTTATTGTAGGTAGCGAAAGTTGTCTCGCAAGCTTTTCAAAGTGGCTCTATTGCTCACGTAATATTTGTAATTGTAAAAAGTTGAGTGTCATCTGTGTGTCCATTGACTCCATTGCCGATTGGGATCCAGTGGATCCACCTTCCAAATTCGAAGTTCTTGGTATCCAAGAAATGTTTGGAAATCAATAACTAGTACAGAGGGCTATTCAATGTCTATTACAAAAGTAAGACATATTTTCTGGTACTTTTGTTAATGGCAGAGTTCAAAAAGAGGAAAGAAAACCAAGAAATGAAACTAGTAAGATTTTTTATTTTTATTTCTTTCAATTCATAAAAATGGATCCTATGGGACAGACCTTGAACATGATTGCTTAATTGTGTCAAGTGGCATAAGAACGCCGTCTCTTATGAGTGCTGTTACAGTGCATCTTTGTTTACTTCTTAGGTTCTTGTGTGCTTTCGACAAAAAAAATTAAAACTGCTTTTCTTTTCAGATTGCCCAGATCAATGCTGAATACAAAGCACGTGTTCGCTATTGTCACCCTGACAAAAATCCAGATGACCAAGATGAAACAAGTGTGTTGGCTATTTTCAATTACTGGCAAGATTTGACTGCTGGTGTCTATATATGTAGTGATTGAAACTGTATCTTAATTACTTTATTGAAGTACGTTTTCTAAAATAATTGTGAAACCTCATTTGGGTGTATTATTTCCCATTGAGTTTTCATGAGGTTTTGCCAAATTTTGCACGAGGCGATGGTGTACGATCGTATTAGAAGTGTAGGCATCGCACCCATGAACAATCAAAAACGCATTCTTGTACGCTGTTGGAATTTCTGCCTATTCCAGGGCAATCCTCGTGAATGAGCAATTTGTCCAGGATTTGGTTTTGTTCTGTGCTCCTTACTGACATATTAAAATACCTGACAGTGTATAGAGATGACTAAACACTACATAACCATTGAATAGCGCAGCTTTGTGGGAATATTGATCCTTGCAGATTACTGTAAAAAATCGTGGACTTGAACGTTGTTGTCACTATTGTTGATTTTTGTAAACCAAGAATACTTAGTTTGTAATCTTTACTATGCATTCTGCCATTATGGTATTTTTGTTTAATGAAATTACTACTTGAATTAATTAATTGGTTAGTATTTTATTTAAACTTTCAAAAGATCTGTGCATTGATACTCTTGTAGGTGCCTTGTTCAAAAAACTTCAAGAAGCAAAAGATTGTTTAACTGACCCACAGAAGAGAATGAACTATGACCGGTGGCTGGACTGTGGGCTGGACATCTCGTTTAAAGAATGGAACGCTTTGAAAGACAGAAATCACATGGTATTTTTTTAGTTTTATTGTGAAATGTATTAAAAATCGATGTTAACTGGTTATGATTTTTAGCCTTTTCTAGATCAAGTGAAAAAGGCAAGTTGTTGTACTTTGAGATTTCGTTTTGAAATTGCTGAACCTTAGTTTGGTGAATATGACGCTTGAAATTTAAATTAAACATATTTTTTGTATCTTTCTCATCAAATCTAATCATGGTCTTTGATCTGCATATAAAAATTCTCAAAAGCTGTGTGTCATTGCATTTTGTAACAATCAGTGTGGAAAAATTTATCCAGTGTCATAAAATTCGGACTGTCAGTCAAATGCGGATCACCTTACACTGTAAAGGTGTGGAAAAGTCAAAACTTTGTGGAGATTAATGAAATTTTGTCTTATTTCAATTCTAAGCAATTAAAAAAACCAATCAAAAAGGTAAAAAAACAAGAAGATTCATCAACTTTGAGGAATTCTTTTGCTTTGGAGATAACAAACTGAACCGAAACACCTTTTAGGTAAATGGCTTTCATGTTGACTGCAACAGGTGATGCAGAATACATCATTCTGTGAAATCACTGTATCTTTCAGACAATGCACTGGTCCAACACAAGACAAGGCAATCCGATGATTGACCATCCAGAAACTACAAACAGTCCAGTCCAGGAGCTTGACAGGAAGTGGCAATCAGTCAAAGCTGACAGCATTCTTGCCAAATTTAGGAACTATGAGGTTTAAAGGAATGTTATCAGGACCAGTCAATTTTTGTTTGTATTCGGCCACTGCAGCATCCCGTATTGGCCATTTTGTCTGGTTGTCTGCTCGATATCTCTTAAAAACCCTGGTCATATTTTGGTACAAAGGTGTAGGGCATAGTATAAGAATCAATAAATCTATTACTGGACTTACGCTATGTAGAGATGGCTACGTTGCGTCCTCCTCTCGAGGACTTTATCAGGTCACTGAGTTGTCACGTGGCTTGTCATGTGATCCGTCGTACAGTTTTCGCGGAATTCTCTTCAGCGCCCTATCCCATGTCCTAAGTAAGTGAAACCGCAGCCCCCCTGTCTATTGAGGCTAGGATTCTCGATTGTCTCGTAGATAGCTTCTTTAACCCCTCTCCGAAACCAATTTTCTTCTCTATCCAGGATCTTCACATCTTCCATGGAGAAAGAGTGGTCTGTGGAAGCCATGTGAGTAAAAACTGCAGAATCATAGCAGTCCCCATAACTGGACCTCCGATGCTGGTTGAAACGACTTTTCAGGGGTTGTACTTATACTATGACCCAACTGGATGACTGAAAACATTCATCGTATTAAAGGTGTAGGGCATCAGTTTTCAATTTTCCGGAGCCAGGAGTGGAAGCTTTTCAGTATTTTTGCTGTATGGCATTTCCATAGAGAAATGTGTCCACACAAGTTGATTTTTGGGCAAATTAGACCTCTGCAATTTACCATATTGGTCGTGACAAGGGGCTTTTGAGTATTTTTTGGTAGGAAGAGCATTTTTGTAGAAAATCAATTGACAGATTTCAGTGAAATGAACATGGAGGTGTGTGATGGCAATGTGGTGATGCCAGTTAATTTGCAAATGGATTTGACTGCCAAAGCACCCCCTGGTGACCGTTCCATTTTGAAAATAATGGCAGCTATTAGTGTCTTTCTATCTGCCAAACCTCATGATTGCTGTTTATGATAAGAAGTGCATTAGACCTGCTATTTTGGATGCCAGGTGCTGTGCCCCTATTCGGCCCGTTTTATTTCTTTGTTGCAAATATTGAAAACTTTGGTTCGATAGTTTCAAAAGATGAGGTGCCAACACTTTTTGTCAATTTTGACTATTGCAGCTATTTCTTATGGTCAAAATGTTTCCTTAAACTTTACATGAAATTGATTAGCAGCCTTACGAGCATACCACTTGTAGTACAATGGGGGTGCATATCAATGCTTTGTGTTGCACTTTTTCGAATACTGTTGGATGAGATAGGTCGGTGACCTTGCAGTCAAATACAGGGGCGGATCCAGGATTTTGAGTCGAACTGCCAAATGGAGTCATGGAGAATTTTAGGAGGGGGGGGCACAGCCCCCTTGGCAACCCCCTAAATCCACCACTGAAATATGCTCTGACATAGCTATGCCAGCATGATTATGGAGGTTTCAAGTTGGATTCATCACTGAGGCTATCTCAGAAAATCACTTTTCTCTTCAATAATGTACCTATATAGGCCATCATTGCTATTTTTGGAACTCTTTAATTTAATTTAAACCACTTTCTGACAGTATGAAGTGTTCAGGAATTACTGAGAAGATCTAAGTATTTAATTTTCTTTGAGTTGTTTTTGAACCTGCCTTAAAAGACTTGTGTACTAATGTCTGCATTTTATTCTAGGTTCAAACACTGTGCACTTGGTTCCACATGTAAGTCGTATGCACCATTAGTTTGTACAGTGGCAGTTGTCTTCTCTTACGTGATAGTTGAAGTATTTGGTAACTTTTGAAAATCTCAAAATTTGGCTAACCTCGGCCGGGAACATTGTATCCCAAAAATGTCTTATCGATCAATCATTTATGCCCACAAGAGAACAGTTCAGGTGTACTCTTATGCAGGTGATGCATCATGACCAAAAAGATAAAAAACTGGAGATTAAGTGTGATCTGCCAAGACACAACAAGTTGGTTATGTGACTCAATTTTGTAACTAAAAACCCATACTATCAAAAACTGTTGAAGTGTATTGAATAAACAAAAATCAAAAAATCTCACTTCGGTAATGAACTTTCAAAAGGTTGAGAAGTACGCGATTAGTCAACCCGGCCTAGCCCATGTGTTGTCTCAGTGATGATGTGTTCCAGCATGAGGCATCTCCCTTGCAACAATAGAAATACACCACGACAGTGCACACATATGCTAGGTTCAGAAGACAGGTCATTTGACTGCCCCATCTAGTGGACATAGTGTGAAATGACCTGCTTGCTCAGGCTTTTCTTGGGATATAAGCAAGATTATACAGGCAAGTGCTAGATTAGGTAGTAAGTGTTTCATCAGGTTCAAATGAAATGCCAGATACCTTGGTGTATCCCAGTTATTCACTTTTCTAAGTTGGATTCTTCTTGGATCGAACTTGTCTTGAAAATGAAAAATGGAAGTATCGTCGGGATTATATTACCAAAATTTCTATTTTTGTGTTGAATTATTATTATAGAACTATTATTGTGCTGTTTTATAGTAATTTATTTAAAACTGACGTCTTTTTCTGGTATTAAAATTGTATAAAAATTGTCATTGCTCGTTGAAATGAGTGCTACATATTATTTAAAGTGTCTAATATGTTTGGGGCTTCATCAATGTATCAGGCTGTGTGTGTAAATTTGTGACTGTTACAGTTTTATATAAAGNAGGGGCACAGCCCCCTTGGCAACCCCCTAAATCCACCACTGAAATGTGCTTAAATACTCTGACATAGCTATGCCAGCTTGACTATGGAGGTTTCAAGTTCATTGGATTCCTCACTGAGGCTGATCTCAGAAAATTACTTTTCTCTTCGATAATGTACCTATATAGGCCATCATTGCTATTTTTGGAACTCTTTATTTAATTTCAACCACTTTCTGACAGTATGAATTGTTCAGGAATTAGAAGATCTAAGCATTTAATTTTCTTTGAGTTGTTTTTGAACTTGCCTTAAAAGACAACGTGGGTATGACTGCATTTTATTCTAGGTTCAAACACTGTGCACTTGGTTCCACATGTAAGTCGTATGCACCAGTAGTTTGTACAGTGGCAGTTGTCTTCTCTTACGTGACAGTTGAAGTATTTGGTAACTTGAAAATCTCAAAATTTGGCTAACCTCGGAACATTGTATCTCAAAAATGTCTTATTGATCAATCATTTATGCCCACAAGAGAACAGTTCAGGTGTACTCTTATGCAAGTGATGCATCACAACCAAAAAGATAAAAAAATGGAGATTAGGTGTGATCTGCCAAGACACAACAAGTTGGTTATGTGACTCAATTTTGTAACTAAAAACCCATACTATCAAAAACTGTTGAAGTGTATTGAATAAACAAAAATCAGAGAATCTCACTTCGGTAATGAACTTTCAAAAGGATGAGAAGTACGCGATTAGTCAACCTAGCCCATGTGTTGTCTCAGTGATGATGTGTTCCAGCATGAGGCATCTCCCTTGCAGCAATAGAAATACACCACGACAGTGCATACATATGCTAGGTTCAGAAGACAGGTCAGGCTGCCCCATCTAGTGGACAAACTGTGAAATGACCTGCTTGCTCAGGCTTTTGTATGGGATATAAGCAAGATTATACAGGCAAGTGCTAGATTAGAGGTAGTAAGTGTTTGATCAGGTTCAAATGAAATGCCAGATACCTTGGTGTATCCCAGTTATTATATTTTCTAAGTTGGATTCTTCTTGGATCGAAATTGTCTTGAAAATGAAAAATGGAAGTAACGTTGGGATTATATAACCAAAATTTCTATTTTTGTGTTGAATTATTATAGACTTATTATTGTGCTAGTTTTATAGTAATTTATTTAAAACTGATGTGTTTTTCTGGTATTAAAATTGTATAAAAATTGTCATTGCTCGTTGAAATGAGTGCTACATATTATTTAAAGTGTCTAATATGTTTGGGGCTTCATCAATGTATCAGGCTGTGTGTGTAAATTTGTGACTGTTACAGTTTTATATAAAGTTTATTTTGTCTCCTTTTTTATTGGCAGCAAGCTCTTTTTTGGGATTTTGATATTTTATAAAATTGTTATATTGTGTTGATTTCTGTGGTATTAGTTAGGCAGCTGTTCAAGGCATTTGGATGTGTAATTATATTGCCATTGGTCCAAGTTAAATTCATTGTGTAGTAGATTAACCCTGTCTATTTGAACTTTTTCTTAATAATAGGTTATTTAACAGAAATCTCATGGTGGTTTATCACAGACTGGTATTACTATTTGTATGATAAGATTTTTTCATGTCAGTCCAAATCACCTTTTCAAATACAAGCCAGGATATTTGCATACATGGATGGCAAAGTACATGTCTCCAGCGTGATTGTGTTCACTTGCTTTTATAAGTCTGTACGTGCAAAAATGATTTTCCAGTTTTTGTTACCTATTACCGTGAATGAAGTAAATTGAAGGACGGGTTGATTTAGTATGTATAATAAACGTATTTTACAATTTCTATTTACATTGGCAGTCATTTGCAATCATTTCTTGGTGATGTCTGACAACTATCTCATTATTTTCAAAATACATCATACTCATTGGTTGTAATTTTGTGGGAACGCAGCATAGTCCATCGTCATTGGCTGAGGTATACAATCGCATCAGACTTTGCATAACTGCGTGATTGGTCGGTTTTCTCAGTAGACCAATCTGACGGGGGCACCGTCCTCTGCATAGCCTCGCGTTGTATTGGCGCGGATGAATTATCCACTTTCCCCAACCCAAAACATCAAAGTCCACATAAAAGTCAACTTTCCGACAATAAGATCTTTTGACCATTCTTTGTTCCATCTGCCTGTCCCTTTGCCTTCGATTGTCACGTTTTAAGCGAAGTCGTTCTTTTTTCCAACCTTTCTCGAGAACCTCATTGTGCCACGTCTTGTCTTTTCGCGCTAATTGTGACATCTTTTTCAGAAAATTCTCGTTTGTCAAAAACTGCTTATTTTCTGAGAAAAGCAACAGTATTGCTTCAGCGGAATTGTTTTTGGCTGTAAAAACTCTCTGATTCTTAAGAAACCTCACGTCTCGTTTTTGCCTTCTATTACCCAAACATTTCAATGAAATGTGGATTGAAACGTTGTCATAACTCGCCATACCCTCGTCATTCAACGTTGAGAGTGACGAATTTACAATCTCTGTGATGTTAAATACCAGATAACCAAACTTGTCTAATTGACTTGGAGAAATTTGTGTTATACGCTTGCTCAATCTTCTACCGCCTTTATAAACTTTAGTCTTTAGTCTGTAATTGCCTTGGAAACTGGCCCCGGTTAGTTTGCCGTGAGTCTCGTTGCTCTCCGTTTGGATGTCCTTAACGCGGATTGTAATGGCACGAATTGTTTCCTCTCGTGGAATGACGGTCATATTCAGTGTAAACCTCCACTTGCTCCGACACGTTTTGCAGGATTTGACTACAAAATACAATCGATAATTTTTTCGTCACGTCATAACTACATAATTTGCTTCTTGCACACCGATCGAGCTATGACCCCTTCATCGTTACTGGCGTATTTTTATTTGTCTTCGGCAATATGGAGAACCCCAATGCGCCTCGGTAAGGAGAGCAGTCGTGGGGCCACAATATCCAGGCCCAAATCAGCTATCAGTCCTTCACTAACACACACATAAAGCAGACTCTTCACTTAACCCCAACCCCCCAATCCAACGTTACTAATCACCATAACTAACATGTGAATAAAGTTTTCAAAATACTCCGTCATGCAGTATCATCAGGCTTGGTGCCCCTGTTTTGTGAGGTACATGAGGTCTCAATGAGAACTCTGGCACTTGAGCCGGGCCCCTCTGGTACTGGGGGCCTGAAACTAGTTTCATTAGCGTGGTGGTTGACTGGGAGTGTAGCCGCCGTGCATTGTCACTTCACTATTTTAGAGTAAGTTCAAAAACTATGCTAGAATGTATAAAAACTTGGTTTTTTTATGCCAAAAGACCAGTCTTATCAGTTTTGAATAATGCTGTGGTTGGTAAGCGGGCATATGTGTGTGTCTGCGTGCACACGCGTAAACACTGACGCACGTAGATGGGTGGATCTCCAAGGGATGATCGATTCTGGGTGCGCGAGCAGCGACTAGTAGTCGAAGTATCATCGTTTGCCATTGCAAGTTTTCATAACCTAAACTTAATTTGTCATTCATTTCTTCTTGAGCCCTATCCGTTGGTAACCAATGTTTTATCTCCCAAGTAGCACGCTTCGCGATCTGCAGTGCATTTACGAAGTTTGTGTTTGAAAAACGCTTTGTCCAAAATTCACAGCAAAGTAAATGTTTGTATTCAAAGCAAATTTTTATCCACCCTTCCCCTGACATCCTGTGGAACCGCATCATACTCTGTAGGCCTTGTTAATTACATTGACCTTGCCCGGCCTGCGTTTTGGCGCATTTAACGTGGGCTGATCCTAGGGAACGTCGCCTTGAATAGGTATTACTGAATGATGTCAAAATAATATTAGAACAACTGAAATAAACTTTGAATTAGTCAAATAAACTCGTTGCTAAAAAGAGAAAGAACAAGTGTCTTTGTTGCGTTTCAAAAGGAATTTCTTGACGAAATGAATCTGACTTTAATGCCGTGCAGCACGTAACAAAAGGGGGGTTATTTTGAGCATTATAGCAATACCGTGCATCACCAAACCTTTTTTTCATTAGCACGTGATTTTCCGAGAGCATTTCTCACGCGTTTATGTACTTCGGAAACAACAAGATTTCTTACGCAGTACTGTTAACTAATTATTTTATTTTAAAAACTCGTTAACAGATCACTTTCAACGGGTAATGCATTATCTCAGTGCAATTCATTTTGGCATTGTCGCATTTTATGGAACCTCATTTTGCAAATTGAGTATGACATAAAATCCCATCATTCGTTTTCACCCGAAGATTAATGTAATCAGGATGAATGTGTGTTCGTCGATGGAATAATGGTTTTTTGGCCTGCCCCATCCCCACTCCGCGAGCCCTCCACTACCCAGTGTCTAGATTAGTGCACTTTTTGTTACGCGTGATTCGTTCCAGAAGAATTTTGAAGTTATTGCATGGTGTTGATCAATGCGGCTTAGACTCGTACCCTTAAAGTTTTGTGAAAAAAAGGAAATGCGTAAGGCCGATGTTTTTTCCTTTACTCTGTTTTATCTCCTGTAAATGAATGCGGGTCGTTTGAAAACACAAAGTTCAATGTGAGCGTCCATTTGTTTGGCGAATGCCCACATGCACATACCTACATGTATGTACGTGGTCATTTTGGAAATACACTAGTCTGGGCCTTGTTCACATCTACACACTGGATAGTTTTGCGGTATATCATTATTTATACATCTTTACTATCGGCCAACGTACCTTCAGGAGAAAGACCTCTGATCGTGTCCACATCTCGCCAGTGCTCGGTCAATCTTCCTGTCCGCAACAAACGTCGATACAAGTCGATCATGTATTGAGACGTCGCCCGATCAGTGCCCGTCGGTTGCACGGTGTGTGGAAGCCCGTCTCCCGTGGCAACTGTTCGCTGGCGCAACAAGTTGTTGTCGGAGAAACTGAAGTCCGTTGAACCAGTTTCAAACCATGACTGAAGCACACTGGAGGCATCAATGAATTGAGCGAGGAATACAAAAAATACTATAACGGTCGGAAGTTTCATACCATCGAGAGCTTGTTGCGTGTTGTATATAAACGTACCTCGAAGCGTTTCCGTTCTCCATTGTCTGCTACTTTTATAACCGCGCTGGACCAACAGGGGCGATTTTTCTGTTTTAAACCTATATCTTTTCGATACCGTTAATGGTTTATGTCTAATCCTATTAGTGATAGATACCCCCTACTGGACAACAACTGAACAATTATTTAGTCTGAAGATATTGACCTCAGCGCGTTCATTAAGTTCCTCACACATGTAACAAGGAAACGCATCACTGACAAAAGTGATCGGAGAATTTTCCCAAAGTCAAAAAAAACATAACTTATTCTCGTTGTATTGAGTAAACTGAAGGTCTCGCCCCCGTTGTCATATACCAGTCTCAACAATGCTAAACAGAGAAAGAATCCACACTCTGTGACCGAGATCTAATCAACTTAAAATTCGTAAATATATATTTTATTCCACTTTGATTAAA
Source organism: Phoronis australis (assembly GCA_002633005.1). Taxonomy (NCBI): domain Eukaryota; kingdom Metazoa; phylum Phoronida; family Phoronidae; genus Phoronis; species Phoronis australis. The sequence goes on along the minus strand of NMRA01000003.1, from coordinate 2,194,337 downwards.
AATTAAGGTGTCTTGGATATTGCTGTCGAATACAATAAATTTAATTTGCGTAATCATGACTCGTAGCCAGGATTCAAGCAACACGGGCTAGTTGAAACTCGGAAGTCTGAAGTGACGTCAAGTGCGAACTACATGGACAACAAATTCCAAGACACATATCTTAAATTCATACTAAATGGAAAAATCCCACTACACAAAAACGTGCATTCTGCTTTTGTTCCAAATTTGTCTTACATGTTTACTTTTGTGTTCAACGAAGAAATTTTTGAAATGAAGACTTTGTCCAGGGCCCAGTATGAGAGAAAGTGCTTCAAATAAGTACATTGGTTACAAACGAGTCACATGGTTCAAAGTGCTCCAGTGTTTCAAAAATGATTTGAATCAATAAGTACACTACAGTCCGTCTTACTATCTTAAAAGTAACGAATTTGGCCTCAGAAATTTTTACCTCGAACTTTCCTTTGCCCCGCAAACAACTGGTTAAACTGAAGGTCCACCAGCTATTGACATGAGACGCCTAATTTTTACGGGTTTGCCAACCTGGTCAAATGCGATGGTTCGTTTACACTTGGGACTTTCAGTTTTGGCTACCTTTTCTTAAAAGAGTGAATCTTTCATTATACGATAAAAGATCATAAGATGTACACCACATTATCAATAACTTCCCTCCAGCCTAAATTAAGAGGGGGCTCGAATTTTCCGGTACGCGGACCTTTTACTGAATAAAATAATAAAATCAACGAGGACTAAAAAAAAACGGCGCCACTAGTTTCAGGCCTACGAATTGTGCATCCGCGCTTAATTCCTGTGGACTTTGTGGACTTTTGTCTCGTTTGCTCGGACTTTTTGTTTCATTGAGGCGGACCTTTTTGCTCAATTCTCGAAATTGGGAGGCTCGTTCGAGAATGTGAGCCTTTGAAGATTCACGGGGTACGTTCAGAGCTATGAATTGTGTATTCTCCGTATTTTGGTTGTTCCCGACTTTTTAGTGGACCTTTGTCTTGTTTTCTACTTCTTATTTAGGCGGACCCTTTTGCCCACTTCGTTCGAGTCCCCCCCCCCAGGTGTGCGCATGCTATCCGTTACGTTCGATTTTATGAGTACTGATTTTCGTTTTGAGCCAGTATAACAGGACGAAATCGATGTAGTGAAAATTAATATTAAACACATAATTCCATTGCCAGGAAAGTCGTTAACACGTGTATGATGTTGGTTAGACAAACAAGATACGAAACTATGTAGTAATTTGGGCTACATTTGAGTGTAATCACCTGTTTCAAAACTCTATCATAGAATCAACAACACCATTTTAGCTAATGTGCGAACTCCTGCTGAGGGAGGTAGGCCACACGAATGGAGGTGCGTTATCTGATGGATTTTAGAAGTGTGAAGAGGTGTCGTATTTGTTGAATGCATTACACTAGTTTTATGAGTTTTAATGAATAATCACCATCACTTGGACTAAACCAGAGTCGCCAGGAGCGGCGAGCCCAGAATCGAGTCAGAGCTCGAGACTCGAAATTAACCAATTATATGCTGTATAACACGACTGGGTAGAAATTTGTAAGTTTCAAGCAGTACACTACTGAGTGATAGGCTTACTTGTTGTGAACTGGTTGCTAGTTTGTATATACTCCATATGAAACGAACTTGATTAGTGTCCAGAGTTCAAACTGAACACCTACAGTCGGCAGTGTCCACAGCAATCGTAGACAGGCTACAAGCAGGCCAGCCTGGAACCCCCAGCTTTTTCCGCCAAGGCTCAAAATCAATTTTGCCAGCGGGTTCACTTGAGCCGACAACTGTGGCAAGTGGATCTCGGGGCGTCGTGAATATCGAGGCGGAATTGGGCAATTTGACCAAGTTTCACATTCCTCCGAAGGCGATTGTTTCCATTCACTGCTGACTGATGTCTATACAAACGCTTTTGCCGTGCTGAGTTTCACTTTTTCACTAAAGCTTTCATGGACTTTACTCCCAGTTGTCCATTGGCTCGACAATACAAGCGCTGCGCACCCGTGCACTATGAAGGGCTATGGGTCCTTTCACAGATCCGGTCTGTTAGAGTTTTTTAACAGGCAAAAATCGTCTTCAGACATCGGTGATTACACCTCATTAACATTACAATGGACTTCAAAGAATGCCTTCACACACAAAAATCACATTTCCGAATCTAGTGGTCATCACGTCCGTATACAATATTCTCAGTGTGTGAGTTCCCCCGGCCGTGGCCGTGGCCCGGAGGGAGGGGGAGGTTACTGGAGGCCCTCTCCCACTTCAATAAAGCAAATTGACTTGTAAAAAACTCTGGTCCGTCCATGAGGTTTGCAGTGCACGTGCGTTACGCATATGCCACGAAGCTATCATAAGAACACCGAGAATAAAAAATTCGTCAACTGGTAACTGGTGGCGACAAGGGAAATCGGTGACGTCGGAATGAGGTGACACTACACTGGAGAGTTGGGCCGGGGGNGGGGGGGGCGAAACTAGGAGATGAGAGGGTGCGAGGGAAGGCACACGCACACCCAACTGAAGGCTTCCTACACTCGTAGGATGTTTCGTGCCGCGCAGCCGTCAGCAATCAAGACTCCGTTGGACTGAGAATTATTTGCAGCTTGGGCAAAACTGCCTTTGAAAATAGAAAATTACTTTATCTGCTAGGCTCCATCAACTGCGTAAGCTTGGCACTTTCACAAATTGCTATAGACTGGATCATGAATGAGAATTGCACCAAAACAACCAATATGAACCTCCTGCTGATCACTCATAATGTGACGGAATATTTGAAGTTTTCCACCTGACAGATGTGAGGATTTGTAAGATTTTGTAGCGTTGATTGCCAGTGACTCAAAACAAACTATGTGCACTGAGCGTTCCTTGCCGTTTCTCAATAATTCATTACGTTTCCACGCTAGTCTTTTGGATAGCCAAAATGTTTAGAATCTATAGTTCCTAATGTTTAAACAACTAAAAGAACTTTAATCTTCTCTCAATGATGAGCTAGCCCTTATCCATGACTGGCTGGTTCAAAATAAACCCTCTCCTAACGTTAGTAAAACCAAGACTATGACGTTGGGAACCCACCAGAAATTAAAACAAAAGTAACTGTCTCTTTCTATCAACGGTTCTCTATCGAAAGTGCCGACAAGTTAAAGTACTTGTACCTTATATTAGATCCCAACCTTAAATTTAATATATACATAGATCACATCACAACACAAAGAAATCGGCGTACATAAATGTCTAGGTAAATTTCTTAATGTCAGTTCTCTTTAGACACTTTATCATTATTCAGCCTCATATTGATTATTGTTTACCGGTTTGAGGGCATACCAGCGACACACACGTTAGCAAAGTCCAAGTAATCCAAAATAGAGCCGCTAGCTGGATACTAGAACTAGGGACACCTGGGTCGACGACTTGTTCTCCAAGCCTGGTTTTATGACAGTAAAACAAAGAAATAAATATCTCTCTGCCTGTTGCATGTACTGATGTATCCATGGCTTGGCTCTAGCCTATTTCAGCATGTAGCAGTCAAGCAATATACTCTACAGGTCTTCCATTGCTGACTGTTTCTTTAAAAATTAAAACCAAGACCGGCAAGAGATCTTTTATTTATGCTGCTGCTGCAATATGAAACTCTCTTAGCCCAGAAATTAAACGGTCCGATTCAATTAATATTTTTAAATTAAATATTAAAAAGTGGCTGTAATTTACTTATCCATTCTAAGTAATGTCATTTTTCATTATTGCAAATACTCTTACTATTTAGTATCATCTCTTTATTTATTTCATCTTTCTTAGTCAAATTTTCACCACCCTTCATCATTTATTTACTATTTAAATTCTCAACCTGTTTAAATTGTATCTTTGTTACATGTATTTAATTATTGTTTTACTACTTCATTGTATTATTGTACTGTAATGTGTTGTTGAGGGCCCTCTTGAAAAGCAGTGCTGTCACTGAAGAGGCCTCCCTCATTTTAAATATAACAATAAATAGATAAATAATTAAAACATTCATCGATATTAGAATAATTTAATGACATAAAGCACATGATTTTTAATCACATTCCCTTCAAAGATTCAGCTAAACTAGGACCACTTTTATCCACTCTCTTTCAGGCACAGCTTCTTTTGTGGGTTAGTGATGCAGTTAATCAGATTGTACCCAAGCTGGAAACTACTTTCCATTCAATAGCTCAATGCTAAGGTTTTTGTTGACAAAATCGCTATTACTTGACCCATTTTTAAAATTCAAGAACGCATATGGTCTTTTTTTGTACTCCTCTATTCAGACTTTATAGTTTCCATCAGTTTTCACGTCCCAAAAATGGGAAAATGGAGCCTGGATGCTTTCAAGCCTTCTATTTAGGTATGATCTGATAAGAAACAGTAATTGAATGTGGATAGAACTGGTCCAGCTGACCATGTGACATTACAGAAATTCATAGTTTCTTCACATCGATCCTTATCTCGTTTAAAGAGGATGTTACAGCATGAGTCAAGACCTGGCTAAGTAATATCAGATGAAGTATTTATAAAATTATATCATACAGTACATTCATTTTCATTCTAATAACAACTGAGCATACGACATGCATCTTTTGCAAAGAGTCAATTCTGATAGAGCAGCACATCAGTAAATATAGCCTCTAGTAGAATACAAACACCGACAAAGTATAGAAACCAGCTCTTTCCTTCAGGAAGTTCATCTTTACGCACGAGTAGTAACTGGAAACAAAGAGAGCAAGAGTAACCAGTAACATAATGACGAGACAGGACAATGAGACAGGTGGGTAAGAATTCTACAACTGTTAGATGTGCTCCTGAATTTGTACAGTAGTTCTTAAAATGATAGCTAAACCTTCGAACTCGCGTTTGGATTTTTCTGATTGTACCATCGCATTTCTCATTCAATTTCATTCTTGAATCTACTCAGCGGCCACTTTACCTTCATAAACTGATGGCAGAGATAACATTATCTACAACAATTAGGCAAGCTACTCACCAAAATAACTTCTATAGCTACAAAACCCAGCAAGCTCAGCCCCATCATGAAGTACATTGCACTGGACACTTGAACTCCTCGCACAATACTCAAAATCATTGTTATCTGAAAGGCACAAGAGTCATCTGTCTGCCATAAACAAGTCCTGTTTTAACTTAATATCTGAAATCAAGACAATTAAATAAAACTCCCTTAAACTAAAACTGCAACTTCAAATGAACACATTTTATAATTATTGCAACTGCAGCAATCAAGGGAACTCCCATAAAGTATCGGCTCGTTAGTGTCCTAGAGTAGCACCTGCTCCGATGAGCGGCGTTTTCATGACCAATTTTGTTGTAAAAAAGTGCCTTTGGGAGTTCAAAACTCTACAAAAGGTTCCTTTCCAACTAGATTAACATACAGAATTTAATATGAAAACTTTAATAACACACATATTTGTTATTGACAAAATATCATCTCTTGTACTGTTTCACTGGTTTTAATTGGTCAAAAACAACTGTCTAATAGTAAAGGAAGGTGGTGTTTCAGGAACCTATAAAACAGAAACTTTTTTGTGGAAGCTCCCTCTTACAAATGAGCCCCAGATTTTAACGAGTAGGTATCCCAATTTTCTAACTCCACCCCAGGTCAAATGGTGACACAAGATAACAGAATACATTAAACCATTTTATAAAAAGAAAGTAAAAGAAAAGTGCTAATTACATGAAAAAAATCTTACCAAGACCATAAGAGTAACAATGGATACAAAGGCAACTTGCACGAATCGCTGGAAATAGAAAGTTATTGGGGAATTTCATCAATCAGTTAATCAAAAATTGATGATCCACGTTACACAACATGAATTAATTTCTGAGCATTAGGCAAATCTTACACTGACAGGAGTTGCACCATGTGGACAAGAAAACGTGTACTGTTTACTCCAGAGTATCCAACGAATTCCTCTGCACATGACAGGCTCGATGGCGTCATCACGGATTGAAGTGAAGTAGTCAATATTCATGGGCTATGGTGAATGTGCTGCATGAGATAACTGTAGTCATGACCCAACATGCCAGTTTACGTGTACAAGTTTCAAAGTAAAAAATGAACAAGGTAAACGACCAAAGTGACTGTTTTTGAAATTAGAAATTAAATAGTAAAGTCATTGAATTTTTANAGTTCAATGCATCATAAGAGATATTAGCAAATAGGTTTTCTTCAGTCACAGCTAAGCCACGAGCATCAATTTGTGAACCAATTAAGAAGGGTTAGTCACAGTCTGGCTTAGGGCAGCTTAAGGGCTGGGATAGCAAATCCCCAAATGTGAGTATAGGAATTGTCTCATAAGGATAGTAGGTGTGTCGCAAATAAATGCAATTAATATCTGAACACAAAGTGTCTTCATCAGGTGGTGACTTGTGTGGCAATGAATGCCATGCTCTATGGGACCAATCCCAGAGTGCAAAAAAAAACAGTCATATGTCACTTTACTATTCTACTCATAGAAGCCGCAGTAGTAAAGATGCCAGTTGCATACATTACCTATGACCAATAGATCCCGGCTTGTGCCGACTCTGAAACCCTTAAGCCATAGGTTGATAAATTGAATTTGTTATTGGCACTGCATGAGGAAAACATGTTCACATATTTAACTCAATACTCCGAAATTTAAAATATAAATAGCAGACAAATTGTGTTCACAGGGCACAATTTACTGGGAAAAAGCTATTGATAGAGCCTGTTTTTGGACCACCATGACCAAGGGCTACCACAGAAAGCAAAGCTCATTTTCAATTACTTTTCTGCGCACGATTCCAGTGCAAAATTGAGACGGCGTTTCTTTCCTTGATTATCTGTGTATCTAATGCTAGTATCTAAGATCAGTATTTATTTATAAAGATGTCATTTATGAAGAAGCAAACATGTTCTCGGGGATACCTTTTGTCATTGAGAAAATGCTGACAAGGCAAATTCATTGTTGAGTGTCTCCTCAAATCTTGTTGAGTACATTAAATTGTGAGTATGGTGTGGCAAGGAATGATTAAGGGAACTGATAGAGCTGGAAAATTCATATATCATTGTTTCATTTTATTGTACGTACACTGAAAGGGGAGAAGTTTTGAAAAAAGACCCTTTAAGCTGTTAAGTGACTAAGCTTGTCATAGCCAGAATTGCAGGATGACATTAGGCTTACCTCAAAATCATACTGTTGCCTTGTTGATTTGGCACTAGGCCCAATTATATTGCACACCCAGCAGAATTAGTGAGGGACACGATATGGCAACAGTACACAAATGTTTTAGATACATTTTATAACTTAAATCACATTTCTTGTCTGATTTTCAAAATTCAAAAACCTAATCACATGTACCTTTCACAAACTGTTTAAAATACTTAAAAACCCTCAAAAATTTAAAACACCATCGTTGCCCCCAGTGTGTTTATGATGGGTCTGATTATCTCGAGAATGACATCATCAGTAGCCTAAGGCAATACAACAGCATGGTGTCTTTGGTCTGAATTCCAGCTGATTTTGAGGTACACAAACCAGCAGAGTTGCCCAATCTCATAAGGGTGTCAACGTAATGATTCTTTTCAGGTAACAGGCACCAACCCAACTGGCCTCAGTAGAGACAGTGGTCATCCCATAACGCCTCTTGGTTGTGATATAGACCGACCTGAAAAACATTCTCCTCATTTTCGGGTCGATGGAAATTCCTGAGAAAACCACAAACCTTTGTTTGGCCGGTAACATGCTATTTCATGCCTATACACATTACCTGATTGCGTTAAATTGCCACACCAAGCATAATTACCATGTTTATTGCCCCTACAACCCAAATGGGTAATAAAATATTGAAATCGCTGATAAAAGTGTGTCAAGTTTATAATTCCTGTAACCCCTGAGATTCTATCACAAACATTGCGCGTTATGTCATAGGCCCTCCAGAACACTGCTCGCGGCAAGTGGCATGACGTCTTACCCTCAGGCGTGCGCGAAACTGAGCAAAGCTCATGCCACTTGCAAAATAGCATATTGGGAGATACGAGGTGAAATTTGTAAGATCTGTGTCCCTAGGACTTTATTTGTCAACATGCGTGATTTCACATAACTTCCTCAAAATGGCACTCGGTAAGAGAAACTCGAGCAAACCACAACAGATTTTCATGGTTATGTTCAAGTTATGCTGACTAAATTGTATCCAGAGTCATGGTGTGAGTTAGTTATAACTCCATGTTCTTATACGTATGGTTCACTTGATTTCATCTGTTGTATTTTGAAATGCCTAACTTTTTGTGGAGATGTACTACTGCTCCTGTATGCCTGCGGCATTCAGGGCGATGTAATAGCCTAACTCACAGGCAGCTCACACTACTGGCTCCGCAGTAGAAACTGTGAAGCTCCTATAGGCGCTTCGTACGCCAGAAGATTTTCGGCAAATTATATGCCTTGCACTGAGTAAAACATCAATGATAACGTTGTTACAAATACCTTTTGCACACAGAGGGACACCTTAGGGGGCTTTCAATGTAATTAATTCCTTTCGACTAGAACAAATACTCCCGTTATCAGACTTTACCTTCGAGCAGTCATTCGGTAACTCACCATGCATTTTTAACAACTGCGTGTGCCAGGGGATATTACATCATACTACCTCAGGCGCGCGCAGTGTTAAAAATGGTGAGTTACCAATTTTGGGAACTGAACGAGGGACTACTCAATGAAAAAGTTTGATGACAGGAGTATTCATTTGAGTTGGAAGGAATTAAATACATCAACCACGTCCTGGGCCTGGGGGTGTCCCTTTGGTAACAATTAATGTGACTTTGATATTTTAGTCAGTGTAAGGCATAATTCAACGAAAAGCTCCCGGCGTATGAAGCGCCTTTAGGAGCTCCACCGTCCTACGTGCCTGAGTAGGACGGTGGTCACTCACATGCAGTGATTGCCTCACTCACTCACTGGCACTAGACTCCACTAGAGTGAAGAGCTGTCACTGCTCACTGTTCATTTCTGGGTTTTTGGCATCAAGAGCCCATTAAACCAATGACTGGTTCAATTTTAACTTACGTATGTGGAGCTCTGTGAACTGTCGTGAAAGACAGCATGTTGTTGCTGTTTTGAACTTGAAGGTAACAGTCCCTTACTAGCGTCGTCTGCCATTCTCAAGCAGGTAGTTCCTGGAAGCAGAGATCAAGGTCAAGGCCACAATAATCTCAGATTTTTGGGAATGTTGTGAAAACTGAAGCCGCGTGCAGAATGAACCAATAAATAATAGAAAATGCTATACACAAATAATTTGCGTAAAAAACGCATCCTTATATATTTATACGTTAAAAATCATCCAAACATTTCGCCAACAGAGGTCGCAAACTAACAAATCATGTGATTTTGTAAACAAGTGAACTCTCTGGAGTGGTCGGATAAGTCATCTTAAACATTAAACTACTGCGGGTTTCTTTTGACTTCGAGGACAATTGTGTGGAATAACAGCGGGGATTCTACAACTACAGACAAGACATGGCTTCTGTACCAAAACCGAGTTACCAAACTACAGAAAGTCCCTTTGAATCGAAGGTCACCACTACCGACACAAATGCTATTTATCACGAAGTATCACCGAAGCTTGTAAGTCAATAATTTAAAGTTGCACTATAGGCCTACCGTGGTTCTCTGTCAAAAACAAATTTAAACCATGCTGCTTACTGTTGCGAAATTGATCTCGAACTGTTAGTTGGTGTGATTATAGGCTTGGAAACAGAAACTTGGCCTGTACTGACTGAGTCTACTGAGTGGCCTTCCAAGTAGCAAAGCAATGCTGAAAGTAGGCAATGACCATCGCCTCTGTTGGCCCGAACCAGAGGCGATGCAGAGGCTATAGGCGCTCTGTACGCTGGAAGCTTTTCGGCGAATTATGCCTCGCACCGACTAAACCATCAAAGTCACGTTGTTATAAATACCTTTTGCGCATAGAGGAACACCTTTAATAGGAGGTTGTCGATGTGTTTAATTCCTTCCAAATCGAACAAATACTCCCGTTATCAAACTTTTTTTCCGAGCAGTCCCTATTTCAGTTCCCAAAATCATGAAATCAAAATTTTTGTACTGCGCACGCTCCAATTTTTACCGCGCTCGCTGGGTGATGTGACTTCATCACTTCAGTTTTTAAATAGGCCAAAGGTGAGCCATTGCGGTCTTGTCAGTCAAATGTTCGTTTCCAAAATGCCACCACTTATACTTGTTTTTAATTGGCGTTACTTGAAACTGTTTGTATTTCAATGAATTATTGTTTGTATTTGATAAAAATAAATGCTGTTGATATGACATTTAATAGTCTTTGTGCACATATTTGACATTTTAATGTTTAACAACACGGCAAATGCACGGCTGGTTCCTGGCAGCACGTACATGTACGCAAACGGCGGGAACTTCAGCTTTCAAAGTTCGCCGGTAGGATCGCAACTTCTGACCTTCGGCCTGGTTAAAAAAAAATGAAAATTTTGATTTCACGATTTTGGGAACTGAAATAGGGACTGCTCGAAGAAAAAGTTTCATAACGGGAGTATTTGTTCTAGTTGGAAGGAATTAAACACATCGACAACCTCCTAAGGTGTTCCTCTATGCGCAAAAGGTATTTATAACAACGTGACTTTGGTGGTTTAGTCGGTGCGAGGCATAATTCGCCGAAAAGCTTCCGGCGTACAGAGCGCCTATAGCCTCTGCATCGCCTCTGGTTCGGGCCAACAGAGGCGATGGTCATTGCCTATGCTAAAAGTTGGATACGATTTTCCCCTTATTGTCCACCTTCACTGCATGTGTGCATTCTTTCGATATATTAAGACGAACATTTGGTTATAAGCACCAATTTAAAAACCAGCTTGAAAGCACAGCAATGAACAAACGCTGTACAGTTGTAAATTCATGCATTCTCAGGTCTAATTTTAAATGTGGCGGAATCCACATCAGCTTTTATGTGGCATGCTTCTGAAGAGTTTCCAAGACTAATTATTCGGTGAAGAGCAGTCAAGTGGCAAGTGGTATGGCGTTATCCCTGTTTGGGCAATTTTCCAATCTAAATACTAGTATGTGGAGAAATAAGAATAATGTAACTCACCAACAGTGGCCGTAGGTTTTTGGAGACTGCAATGTGATTCTAGTCTACCTCTTGTTTACGGTTGCCGTCTAGAGTGAGATGGGTTTGTTGTCAATAGTGAAAAACATCTCACTTATGTCTTCACCGATGTAAAAAAAGTTTAGGATTTCAAAATCAGCATGTCTATTTTCTATTTTCTAGATTCTAATCGGTCGAGTTGGTGGCATACTTGCATTTGCAATGAGTTTGGTAAGTAAGTTAGAGAGTTGAGGTTTTCATGAAAACTGGATAATCCAAGTACCATCAAAACAGCATTTGTATTGGACAATGGCACACTCTCAGGTCAGTAGCATTTGGTTGCTACCTGAGAGTATGTGGTACCTGAGTCAACAATTAAGGAACACGCAGTATAGCAGACAAAGGAAATTTAATTTTATCGTTTCTGAACAGCTTGAGTCAAAGAAAAAATGCTCAACAAAGTTATATGGAGATGATTTCCACGTGTTGTAGCATTTACTTAATAATTACTGAAAACTTTGATAAGTGTTATGTGTTTTAATTTATTACAATTGTACACTTGTCAACTGCCCCTATTACGTGACCATGTGCAGTGACCATAGAATCACACCTGTGATGACCGGGGTATGCAATAGATTGTTGTACACACTTCACTGGATGCCCACTCACTGTTCATCCACTGACGTAACATGTAATTCTGGTAATGGATACTTTTGATTTCGTTTCAGTTGGCATTTATTTTCACATTGGTTAAAGGTGCTGAAAATCACAATTTGTATCTTCTAACAACAAATGTAGTGAGTAAGTATATAGCACTGATCTTTGAAGAGCTATCGGTATTTGTTTTTCCTATCCGTCCCTTCTTTCTTTCATTATAACGATTAATTGAGAACTAGTTTTCAGATTCATAAACTTGCATTTTAAGGGAGTTCAACACTTAACTCATATGTTATTGTTAATATTTTGTATTTTGGTCTTTTCCTACTACAAATCTTCAATAAATGCATTGCTTAACGACTTAGTTTTTTGATTACAGGTGCCTAAATATAGGCTCTGTGGAAATTACATGGGTTATAAAAAAGCCATGTACCACTTATTAAATTATTGGTTGAAATGCTTTTGAAAATGGATTTTTTTGTTGCACTATGTCAGTTTTATGTTTTAATGGTTTTAATTCCTGGTCTACTGATTTTCTTGCATTTGCATAAGAAAACATTTATTATCAATTTCAAGTACCTCAGATTTTAGCGGTTTGACTTCTACACAAAAATTTATAGTATTATTTTTTTTACTTATGTATTATGTTGATGACCATCATGTTATCTATGAAATGATAAAAATTGTTCAATAACATCACGTTAGTGTGTAAATTGACCATCTCAAAAGTGCTCTAATTTCAATTTCAAAATTACGTACCCCACTGCGTTTCATTAAATGGCTGTTATGTTATGCTGGTGGGGTTGTTAAATAAATTTAATTGATTTGAATAATGGAAGGCGAGCAGTTTCTTCCCTTAGAAATTCAAAGTTACTGTTTGAGTTAAGTGACACCTATTGTCTACATTTGGGCTTACGCAATGTTCAGTTTGTTGTTTTGAAATTTATGTCACACTATTATTTAACACCATAGGAACAAAAACTCACCACAAAATCAACATTTTTCAATTAAGTAATCTGTTATTTAAAAAAATGATTTTCAAATCTTACATATATTAGTTAAAGTTTTCAAATGACTGCTTTACAGATTTTTGGCAAGCTGCATGGAAACCCTTTTTATTAAGTTGTTGAATCCTTGCTTTTCCATTTTTGATTGCTTTTTAATTGTATTGAATTGAAATTAGCCATGGTTTTAAATGTTTTACTAAGTTTTTGATTTTTTTCAGAAACACTTTGGGGTCAGTGGCATTTGATTGGCATTGTTTAATACTTTTTTATGGTTAGATGTTACAAGGCTGAGCGATTTTGGGGATTTTTTTGTTCCCAGGTTAAAGGCTAGGATTTGTTTCAATGTATAACATACAAAAACTTTGTTTAATTTGAATTAAAACTACCTTGTTCTCCAACCCCGGGTCTGTAGTGATGAAGCATAAGCACAATATCAGTCTAGAGATATCAATTAGTCACAAAAGCAATCAATCAAATTTACACTTTTCATGGTATTTTTGTGCAAAATTGACATTGCTAACTCACTATTTTAATAAATCTCTTAAGTATTCTCATTACCTTTTAAAGATGTGTTAATGATACTGCTGTTTGCATCTTTTAATTGTATCTGAGTAAATATTCATTTGTTTTTCTTTATGTTTCAGTTAGCGGTTTTGTTGGCATTGTCATTGTAAGTACTTACGAACCACAATTGAGAAAACCTAAACTCATCATGTAAAACTGCATGCGATCACCTCCAAAACTGAATCGCCAAGCTTGTTACTGAGAACTTGGCTGTGTCGCTGGAAAATGAATAATGCCACAATTGTAGCTGGTACGGCCACTACCAGTGTAATGCTTTACCATACCTGAATGTCAAAAAGTATCAACTAGACAGATGGGCCTTAGGTGCATCAGTGGAAAATTGAATAAAAAATACAACAGCTGCTACCTGTTAAAAATATTTATTGAGTAAACTTTCCTGCCATGTTCATATGTCATTATTTACTGTGCGGCTAATATTTGTTATGCATTTCAGGCCTGGTGGTACAGAAGTGGCGATTTGGTGAGTATGGTAGTAACCCCCCGGGAGACTATCATTGTGAATGTAACATGTGTTAAAAGGGTTGAAGCTTTGTCCTTGTTATTTTGGCCATGTTTCATTAAAATTGTCTGTGATACCCATCTAACTTCAAATGGTTGATTACTTGATTACATGCATAAATCAAGCATAGAATCAAAGCTTTTGAACATCATTGGAGAACAGATAACAATTTCATGGTAACTGTCAACCTTTGTGGAAATTTCTTTGAAATGTGTAATGTCCATCTGTTGTAAAAAACAATCTTTGTTTTTCAATCTTACCCGTTGTATTTCTTCAAGGGCTTCATTTGTTTCCCAGATACACGAGTTGTTCTGGAGGAAATCATTTGATTTCAATTGTGTAGCAAACCTTTATTGTCCGTTTTCAGACCTTTAGATTTTCAGCACTTTAAGGTGGTTTGAATGTCGGTTTCACTTTAGTGTGAGGGTCCATTTGCATGAAATTCTGCCCACTTATTTTATGGTCTCTGGTCAAGAGAATCTTATCTCATTTTTCTGAATTTCTTTCGAACAGCAGATATTAAATGTCATCAAAAACAAGACTTGATACTAATATTATTGAATTGGTGATATCTGTTGTAAATATTAAAACATTTAAGGTCACATTGTTCTTCATGTGTCAACAGTGAGAATATATATTAAAAATCCAAAATCGCCTGCAGTTTAGGTTCAAAAATTAAAACTGGGGGTCGTATGATTACAAAAGACTGTATGATTTTAACTTCATCAAGTTCTAAGAAAATTTTTTACGGGTTGAAGATGGACAATTGCAAACTTAGATATTTGATGAATTGACTGTACTTCAGGAGCAAGTTTTCTGTTTATATACAGAATTTGTTAAATGCACGACACTTTTCATTGTTCACTGTGTGTGTCGTCAGCTTATACTCTGTGGTGGCATTACTGCATCATTTTATCTTCACTTGAGAATGAAACAAGTATGTTTTGAAATATCGTGTGTCTTTTAATTATGTCGCTAGGTCAGTTACTGTATCTATGTTCAGTTGAGAGTAGAGTTTTGTTCCGAAAGTATGAACGCAACAGAATAAAGACTATGAACAATGAAAAGTGTCGTGCATTTAACAAATTTGATGAATTGTGAAACAACTGCACAAAAATTGACAATTTTTCCTTCATAACTTATAAACTGGGTGTCTCAGTCTCTCAGAAAGTGTTTGAGCAATATTGCCTTGGCAAATAAAATTTGAAGACCAGTTTATCCAAAGTAGCATGTCTGCAGTAGAGTGTCAAATGGAGATTCCGTCCTTGAATTGTCTATGTTAAGGCCACGACTATTTCTTTAAACTTGATTCTCCTCTTTCTGTTCCAGAGTCCAGACAAGTACTGGTTTGTCTACACCGTCTGTGCTGTGATTATCTTTCAATGCATAACTACTGACATCTATGCATTCCACTCGCCTAAAGTGGTCCCACCTTTAACCACTCCCCGTCCCATCCACTCGACCACATGGGTATTCCCTTCCAACATATCGTTTCCACATCAGTTAAACATCCCTGCAACAACTCCTAGGTCATAGTCTTACATGTTTAGGGTATGTACACTGACAGGTACATGAATATGCACTAGTGGGCATTGACAATTTACATTTCATTCAATATTATACAGGTGATAGTAAACATTTGTCTTCTCTGTAGATATTTTGTTGTTATGCTTATAGTCACCCAAATACAGAACATGTGGTCAGTTACTTTAATGGTAAATATTGTTGAATAAGATCACTGTTGTGTAATCTATTTATTTTTGCTTACCAGAGGTGCCGTTCACTGTAGCCTTTGTATTCAACGTTTGTTTCCCATGAATTTATATTTTATTAATTTTGTTTTGTTTTGCTTTATCTTAATTAAGGCTAGGACCAATATTGCTCCCAGATTAAGTTCATTGATATTTTTATAATAAAAACGTTTTCTAAAATAACATTACACATATTTGGCATTTAAAATTAATTTAACTCTGATAATTTCAGTTCCTGAATTTCTTGTTTTTTTTTCAAAGTAAATTTGGATTTTTCAAAACTTGTCTAGTAATTACTATTGATCATTCATTAGATAAAGGGATAGATCATTGGTTTTGATGTGTTCTTGCCTTGTTTTGGTTCATCAGCACCACTACTTTAAAATCAGGTCTTCCTGTGTAATTAACTTTGTCTGTATGAAAGAGGCTGGGTTTAAAATTTAGACCTCTTTTTGCTTATAGAGTAGGAAATTTTTGGAAGTAGTGAGTGCAATGAAAACGAGAAAAAAAGACTGGCCTGCTCCACCCAGCCTACATGTAGATACACGTGGCAAAGGTTCAAAGGTCATTTTGCCACCAGACCTGATGCAGTTGCTCTGTAACACTTCGCCTGAAACCGCACTTGCTTGTGTATCTTTGTGGTGGTAATATATATATGTGGATATTGTACAACGTTGCCCTAATGCTGAATTTGAACTCCCCCAAATTTGATTGTGGTGTTACATTATAAATGGAGACAATGTGACTCAAGTAACACTGGCTCTTGTTCTGCTGATTTGGCCAATGTTTAACCAACTTTGTGAGTTAGTGGTCTGTCCACTTGCTAATGATCTTTACCCTATTGCTTTGAACCTGCAAACATGCTGTGAATATGCTGTTGCAAAGCTTGATTACTGTTTATATACAATTCACTTTGTTCTTGGTGTCAAGAGCTCAACTCGTAACATTTAATAAAAATCTCACAACTAAGAAACCTTGTCAGCCTTAGATGTCTACAAAATTAGATCTTTATCCTGTAATAGTACACACACACTTACAGCTGCTCTAAAAGATTTCTGGCGGCAAAAACAACTTTCTTTACTGGCGTATTTTCCCATCGTGAAAGCAGCGTTGTGTGTTTATCCTTTGTTTGGTTTAAAATTGGTAACATTACATATACACTGGAATGCCTGGAATTCTAACGACTATACTGCTCCGCGGTATGAAACGCACGGTGACGGCACTGAAATTGAGCTGTTCTAAAGCAAAAACGCTTCACTTACAAGTTTCAATTTTAAATCAGAGGGATTGTCCACATGCTCTCTCTTTAGAACTGACTTAGCTCTGATAGAAAAAGCGTTACATGCCTACAAAAACCGATATTTATTCTCGGAGTTTATTTTTCTCTCTGCATGAAGCGTTGGGCGCGTGCAGAGATTACTAATGCTATAAAAAAAATTATTGCAGGCGGTCTGACACACAGGCGTTGCACCAAACGTGTGCAGGCCGCTCAAACGGGCCCATATCACTTAAAACGGCTCTTAAGTCTTATTACTGGTTTTCACTACAAGCAGCGCTCAATGTTCAGCCACAACATTGCTTCAAAGTTGTGTTCCTCTTGTTCTCCAGTTCCTGTAGTTGGACGGTGTGCGCACAAGATAATCCGGCGTCTGTTCCGGTTGCAGTTTTACACTAATCCAAATCCTAGTGGCGTCCTCTGTTTAGGTGAACGAAGGGGTCGTGTTGTCACTAGTTGTTTCCCGCGGGACATGTGCATTTACACTGACCGGCTGAAAAGAGAAAATGCTTCTATGCTGGAGTATTTTCTGCAATTTTGTACACTCACTCGCGTCAGTGCTATTCCCATTCAATTTCTGTATGCTTATGCCGTATGATTTGGGCGTATTTTAAAAGGCCCGTAGCCTGCCGCGAAGCTAGCCTACAGCTCCACATGCGCCTATGTGGGTTTTTTCTCGTAAAACTGGTGACCAAAAAATTTCGTGTACCGTTTGAGTGAAACTTGATTCATACAAAACTATAGACGTCGATGAAAGTAACTAATACACGGCGG
>NMRA01000003.1:2143680-2176085 GCA_002633005.1 Phoronis australis | reverse complement strand
CTTTGGCGGTGCAGTTACCTCACTCCTAGTTGTTGCCGCCTGTGTGGAGCTATCCTCAGTTGGACTTATGGTGACATTTGAAGGTCCTTCACTGGAGCACGTGGAAGACTTTGTGCCCTCTATGTAGGCGGTGCCGTATGTACCTGATGGCTTTGCTAGAGTACCAGTCACAACTACTTGCATTCCCGACTTGACGTGTTGACCGGAAGTAAAGGTTGGGTTCCACGTTTGACTCATTAAGCGCCAACATCGTGTGGCTGTGTTTGTGGACTGCTCGGTGGCAACTCGAAACTGCCAGACCTGAGAACATAACAGAATAAGTCATAAGACGTAATATAATGCTATGTAATTACGTAGACATACTATAATTAGGAACAAGATTTTGTTTTTATATCTATTTTGACAAAATCTTTGAATTCCGGCACTCCTCATATGCATAAAATACTAAATTATATCAGGGGTCTAATCTTTGTAGAGGGTACTTGAGATCGAACTTTAAATTATTTTTGGATTTTTTTATTCTACTTTTTGCGAACTCCCGGCGGATAATTGTCTCTTCAGTATTCTGTGCTCGAGTACACGATTGTGGTCTTGCGTGGATGACTGTCTAATCCCAGTCAGTTGCACCTTTAAAATGACTCAATCATTAATCTAGAAATTTCGAGCCCTTGAACCTGAAATGATCGAACTTTTATTCAATCACTCAGTAACTTTTAGTCAAGTTTGAAGCTCTTATATCGAACTCGGACAATTGGAGCGAACTTGGACTTGACACTCATCAGCGGAAACCGGCCATGATGTAGGCCCTACTCCAGCCGGCCTTGATGTAGGCCCTACTCCAGCCGGCCATGATGTAGGCCCTACTCCAGCCGGCCATGATGTAGGCCCTACTCCAGCAAAAAAATAATAGACACTTATCTTGAGTTTGCACAAAAAGACCGGAAATTTCAAAAAAAAAAATAGATTCGGATTTCGATAAAAATGAAGCCGAAGATTTAGATATGCCACGTTTCGCAGTGCCAGTTCAAAACATTTACTGGAATACAAAGTACTTTGCATAACCACACAGCATTACTGAAATAAAGTCCAGTTAATCGGGTACATGTACCTACTTTACGTGTTATATTACGTCTAACAACAGGAATTTCAGATTCCTGCGATCATATAACCTGTTGAAACGAGGCGGTATTACCCACGGCGTGCAAGCCTATAAATTTGTACCGAAAGTAAATTATGTCCATTAAACATCTGTTTGCTTGCATTTGCAAATATAAAACACGTTTCATTTGTTCTTTTTTCAAAGCAAACATCAGGTTTGTTATCTATCCCTGTTTTTATCGTACCAGTGGTTACAAGTATAGAGGTTCAGATCACTAATTAGCGCAGTACTTCGTCAGTCTCGGCTGAGTGCCAAGGGTTACGATAAGAGATAACTTTCACTACGCGTCATCTAAAGATATTACGCCGAAAATTAATTGCATCATGTATAAATTACGGTGTTTTGGGTAACAATACAGCTTATGACAAACATATTTCTTAGTCCGTTATTAACTAGTCCGCCCCACTGTAACCACTAACTCAGTAGTAGTTTCTTCGACTCACCGCGGTTACTTGGACAGCTTGGTCAAATTCCAAGATGATTCTGTAGCCTTGCTGCAGTGCCTCGGTCAAGGTGATATCAAAATTTGCATCGAATTTCCAATCTCCACTTTGCTCCCACACAGACCCCACTGTAATCTGTGCAGGGGACGAAGCAAGAACAACCGTCACACAAAATCCAAAAACAACGCCAAGTGTCTTCATACTGGTTCCTCACGCAGTGTTACTATACAGGTTGCTTGGTACGCTGAGCGACACCGAATATGTTATGCTATGAACGGACACTGGATGAATACAAAAAAGTTTTCATATACTGCTGTGTTTGTCAGTCGGGTTAGCTGGTCATTGTCCATTCTGTCAAGAAAGATTACAGTTGAGATATAGGCTTGTATGATCGTCATTGTATGAACAGGTTGGCTGAGCTCTGACGTAAATACTTGCATTCACATACATCCACAGGGTAGAGTTACCTTCGACTGTCCATAAAGACGCATTGATTGTTTAACGAACATGCTTTTGCTTCATGATAATAAATCGCGCACATTCACAAAAAAATCTGCTTACTGGATTATATCAAACATTCGCCGACGTGTCGCACTTCATTGTTCAAGGCGATTTTGACTTTATAAGGATTCGTGATGCACCAATGCTTGATGATTTTACAAAAAAGTTTTTTATAATGATTTGTTTGATCTTAGTTCAGATAGGTGGCAAGCCAATGACTGATATATGTCGAAATAAATATTTGAAAACTGACATTGCAAAATTTATCATACTCAACCGTTAGATTCCGTGGGTTAATATAAAATCGTAAGCTCCATATGTTATTTACACAGTAGCTGACTTGTGCGAACTAATGAGACCAAATTTTCATACAGTTTACAATTTAAAATAAACACCAGGACCATCGGAAAGGTGTGACAATGACATACGTAGAAACACACATTTGACTATATCCTAGACATGCATTGTTGAATGTCGTAATATTCCGTGACGCCGTTGGTGGTTGTAGCAGTAGTTATATTAGGGAACGCGGCATTGCCCCAAAGTTTGGGCCGCGGAAAGGGCAAAAATAGTTAACAGAAAAATCGAACCTAATTCGTAAAAAATCCTGTTTGGAAAATCAATCCTAATCAGTAAGAATCAAACATAATTCATAAAAATCAACCGCGTTTGGAAAATCAAACCTAATTCGTAAAAGTGATTGAAACCTGTTTGGAAAATTAAACCTGTAGGTGGAAACGGGAACTAGCTAAGTGCGCGGAAAGGGCAAATTTACGAATAAGGTTTGATTTTTCTATCAACTATTTTTTGCCCTTTCCGCGACCCATACGAAAGGACATTAATTATTAATCGGTTCTACGGCAGAAAAAATACCTTTGGGGGTTGAGATTGTTATTGGTTGAGATGAGACACTGCAAGTTGACTTACGGTAATTTCTCGCCTATTAGCATACACTTTGAAGGACAAGTGAAATTAAGTTTGTCAAAATTTTCCACGGATTCAAGGATTACAATTTTTAAAGGTTATTAGTATCTTGATTTGTATGGTACAGATGTCATGAAAAAATATTTGACGAAGCTCTCTTTATTTGCAACAAAGTGATCATCTGGAAAATAACAATTTGGCAATTATTTTTGTTTGGAATAATTGGTTAATTACCGTACTACACCGTTTTATTTTTAAATGGATGGGTTCTAGTTAACAAATAGCGAGTGTCGGTTCATTGCAAAACCAAGAAATCATTTCTCATCTGAACAAATAACCTATTGAGACCAATATCACAGCGGTAAGTGGTCTAAACCAAACGCTTGCTTCTTGAACGTAGCGCAGGCTAAAAGACGCTTCAATCGGACGTTGGCGAAGAGCAAACTACGAAAATATTCTTGAAGCTCTTTGCCTTTTAGTTGCGCCGAGGTTACTCGTGTTTTGCTGTGTCGGGCGAACTTTGTGTCAACGAAATTCGTTACAACCCAGCGAGGGAACGTGTTGCAGAGTAGAGGAATAAATTAGGTCCGGTCAATCATCCACGTAGGGATCAGGTTAAGATGAGCTTCCAAATCTGAGACGATATTAATACCTAGCCATTATTTAAAGCGACCCGTGTTTGTACCAAAAGCTAGAACTGTACCCAAAATGTTCATACCAATTGAAAAGGGGCTTTATCCATGCCTATTCAAAATTTTGATTGTCGGTTGCTTGCCGGGGTCGACGTTTTGAAATCGTGTTTAGCATTCACACCATTCGGAGTATTATCAGACCCAAACTTACCAGGTAAAAATAACGATCTTCCAGCCTATTTTTTACTCACTAAGTCTAAACTAACACCTTAAATTAATTTCAAAATGGTTAAAATGCGAACATCGACTACATCCCCCCCCCCCTTCAATCGGGGATACATGTTAGTTTGTCTTCCAAATCCAAAAAAATTTCCTTTTACTAGTACCATCTATTCTTGATTACTTGATTCGGCTACGTGAAATGACGCGATCTTTAGGATCTGCTACAGAGCCGGGTGCTTCGTTGAGACCAAGCGCAACGATCGACAGGACTGAAGAAGGTGGAAATCCTGAGATTCATCAATTCCATAATTCGAAAATCGTGGGGTTGCCAAAAAAAAAACTAACTAGCCTTGATCTGCGTTTTTTTTAAATCGACTCGGCGACGCGGTAAGCTACGTTTTTGGGTGCTCACTTTTTTGAAAAAGAAAATCCACCTGAGAGCAAGCGAGAATGACTCGGGATTTGTTTTTTTAGTACTCATTGATTGAAGTACTCATTGATTGAAGTACTCATTGATTGCTTACTTCGGATGAAATTGATGCGGGCCGGCGTTTTTTTTTTGTTGGTCAACGAGGGCAGGTCTCAAAATGTGTGGGGAGGGGGGTGAGATTAGAACCAACTTTGTGTTTTAACCTGTTCAAGACTTGGTCCGCTGGAAAATAATAGTGCACCGAACGTTTCCCTGATAAAATAAGACTTTTTCAAAGGTGTGCGTTCCGTAGATGTGCACACGTTTTGGATTACAAATAACATTAACAAGATGTTTCCACTGATCAATCTGCATCCAACTCAATAATATCTGGGAAAACGCAACAGTAATTATACCAAACTAACCACGCCTTTGAAGGCATGCAGCTGAAAAGAGGAGTCGCGAAAGGGTCTAGAATCAAAGCAAAGTAAACGTGTTTTATTCTCAAAGCATCTCTCAATTTGAAGACCTTGTTTGGCGAGTGCAGTTTGCCTCTTGCAATTAAAGATACTCAATACCATTCAAAAGTGCAATGTGCATTCAAACAAAAACTCTACGGTAAACTTTTAAGACCTACAAAAATAAAATTAAAGAAAGCAAATTAGATGCATGACGAAGGTAAGTTGTATGGGACCTGTTTTAGAATACAAAATTAATTTGAGGCTTGTTTTGAGGAACGTCTTCCTAGCCAAGTCACATGTATCACAGATACCAATAGAGATGCAGTATTATTGATCTTCATTTCAACTAACATGTATACATCAACAGGCTAAAATCCAGCAGCGGATTTTCTGTTGTATATGGATTTTCTTCCTTCGGTAAGCCAAGTTTGTATTATAATATATTACCGGTAAAAAACGTAAGTAGTAAATAACATTTCTTGAGGCACCTGTTTAGAATTACTTGTGGCTTTGATACTGAAGACATATATTACAAATTAAACAGTCATGCGAGTAAATTAAATAGTGTATCCGAGCACAGAAGAATACACTGTTTATCCGGAGCTCGTACAAACATGGAAAATGAGAAGGGTAATTTAGAGTTTGTCGTATTGCTGAGTAGTTATAGACCCTGGGCGCCCTGTACTATCGTAAGAGCAGACTCTTCAGTCTCTGGAGTTCATCATTATAAGTAAAACGAAACTGTCTCAACTATATTCGGGTTTGGATATTAGAATCATAAAATCATTCACAAATAGAGTCTACTATTTCTGTTAATTATGTTTTATAATCTGGGTCCAACCTACTACGATGTGCAGCGACTCAGCATCAAGAGCCCGTAACGTGGCGCCACCTATGACACAAATATCTGGTAAAACATTGAAGTTTTTGATGCAGTGAAACTTTTTTGAAATAACTGAATTTATTTCTTAATTATAAATCAACAAATGATTTTAGCGCATATTCTCACTTACAATGGCAGATTTATTCGAAACTATAATAGCAGGAAAAGGATAGTTTCCATTCAGGCATTGCGCATGACCATTGTTGTATTTTCGGAAATGGCGGTGGAAGCGAAGTGTCTTTATTTTGACTATTGACTTGTAAAATTTTATGCCATGGTATTCCTCTACAGTTTGTAAAAGTTGTCCAAGGAGTTTGAAGTATATTCAGGTGATTTTTCATGTCTTCATGTCCCAGACGTAGTCACTGATTAGCAACAGAGCCTCGGTATCTGAATCACTTTTCGATCACTGCCTGTGGTAAATACTGTACAGTAAAGTGTGGTCACCGTTTCTCTACTCTTTAACTTCTGTTCTGTTCTGTCATGTTCAGTATTGACTATTTCTGAATTATGATAATGTCCTTATGCGATTGGAGACCCAGGTAAGACGATGTAGATGATATTTTCTAGATCAATCTCTCCACTCAAGTTCGTTCTCCCATTCAAAAACTATTGATGTCTTGATTTTGTAAGAGCCATCAGTTCTAGGGCTCTCCAGGCAACATGTAACCCCTCGTCTGGCTGGCGAGAGGCTATAACACTTCCCATCAGTCTCTGTACTAATTTCATCCCTGTGTATTTAATTGGGTGGTAATCCGAATCCGTTCACCGACGGACGTTTTCAATGGGTCAAAAATACTTTTTGTACTTAAACTAGAATATCCTCGATGAAGCATGTCTACACTTATGGGAATTATGATAACTTTGGTGAGCAATTCCAACTCCACGTTTTGGTTGCCGTTAACTATTTCACTGTCTGCGATAACCATAAAGTAGGCCAGTTGAGCGAAGCGCATGATATGGCAGCTAATACTTGCAAAAAGTAGCATTGGCAGATGTCTGAAAGTACTTGTAAGGTTTGGGTTCTTTGGACTTATTGTTTGTGAACGGGCTTGATTTAGCGTAACTTCTTCAAAAGAGCTCCCAGCTAGGGAAGCTCTCGTGAAACTTGACAGGATTTCAGGGATATGTTCAAATTACGTTGGCTATATTGACTCCAGAGTCATGATATGTGTCAGTTATAACTCATTGTGTATACATTCATGCTACTCTTTGGTGTTATTCACTGTATTTTGAAATGAGTAACTTTTAACGAGGATACGTTATCGCCAGTGTATGCTTGTAGCATTAAAAGTCAAGAGGCCAGTGATGAAAGACTTGATTTACAAACGAAAATATGTATACCCACAATCGACACGCCATAACTCAATGTTTTTTAATGCATATTTATCCACATCATTACAACTTGCCGACAGGTAAGTAGCCTAAATAATCTATTTCAAAAAATAACCTTCATTTTCACTACAATATAATATATATTTTTGCTTCAAATCTAAGTCAAAATGTAAACATTTCAATTGTCTCCTTAAAACTTTTGATACCTACAATCTAATAATTAGGCAATATTTTTGCACCTGTCGTGTATTGTGCAGGCTGTGTGTGCCAGAGACGTTGAATTGCATTCAACAGGTAATACTCTTAAGGTTATTTAATATTTTATCAACAAGTCTGTGTATTTAATTAAATTACCACAAAACTACAGATTTTAACCCAGTAAAAGTATTTACATTCTGAAAGTAAAAAGCTTGTCGAATTTTTTATTTTTTACCAGTCTGATATTAATTGGGTCACATGACATGCTTTTTTAGCAAAATTTAGCAAACTAGGATGGTACATCGATTGCAGAACAACAGTATCAATAACGTGACCAAATTTTGTTTAAAAAATAAATGTTCAAGGTGAAATCTCAAAAATGCTGTTATGATTTTTATTTTCATTTTATTCAACTTTCGATTTTTTTCTTATAAGTCCTACTTGTTATTTGGCCATTTTTGAGGGTCCTGTATATATAGACTTAAATACCTGTTTATTCACCAAAACTTGTATGGGTGATCGGTGAACAGGGCCTATTGTTCAATGGATGAAAGCGGTTCTCGAAAGTTGGGAAACAAGAGTAGCGATTATTGTTTCATTGATCTTGATCTATTCCTTGTACTGCACAACAGACTTGGTTCGTATTTATTGCCTGGATCTGAAAACCAGGGACTGTTATCTTCATCTATAACAAAACAAGTTGCGTTGAAAAAGTTGTTGCGTGTGCAATGATGATATTGAAAGTTTTGTTTTTATTCAGAATGTCTAGCCATCAGTACATCAGAACATATGGACGAAGTGGGCGTGATGCTGCCAGTAAGGCATTTGATGACATGCTTGCTGATAAACCTACCTCAACTGGTACCACTTGTGGAAGGTCATCCTACAGGTCTGTGCGGAAAAACAGCAGTGAGACGGACTCCAAGCGGCCGAGGTTGAATTCCGACCCGTTTTCATTTGACTCTGACGAGGAGAAATCTAACAGTCCAAAGAAGACCTCTGCAGAACGCAAGAAGTTGAATCCTGTGAAACCTTCTGTGTCTCCGCCGAAAACATTCTATGGCACTCGAAAGACTTTGTTGAAATGTTCAGAAAAGAATAACGCTGAGGTTTTAGAAAATAATAAAAAATCGACACAAAAGACTTACAGTTACACTTCAAGACTCAGTAAAAATGGCATTGAAGCCAAACTAACGTTTTCTAAAGGACAACTAAATAGCAAAACAAAACAAATGTCATTAGAAGACACGTTATCACGGAAAACTGCATCTTCAAAGTTTATTTTTAAATCCAGGAACAAAGCTACTCCAGACACCTTTGCCAAGGTGCCGGTGGAGCGTGTGCAACTAGAAGATGAAGAAAGTTCGTCAGACGTAGCCATTTCCTCCCAGGACAGCACTAACGCTCGTACTACACGATCAAATGCGAGCCACGTGACTATATCTAGCTCTGAAAGCACAAAGGATTCCTCTGTGAAAAGTAGCCAGTTTGAAGACAGTGGCCACGATACGGATCCAGTTTCCAGTGACGATGAACCAGTATTTCTTAAACATAGTGTAAAGAGAACATTCAGTAAAGTTGACTCGTGTGAGTCGACTGATACTGATGCTAACGTACAGGATGCAAGTCCGGTGAAAGTTGACCACCCTTATAGTGTGAAGCCCTCTGTTGTGGCTAATAATGACCACTCGTATGTCAATAAAAGGAAAACTAGTCCAAGTAAGAGTACGTTGGACATAAGGTCAGCCAATGAAAGGAATGGTGCTTCCAAACCAGCTGTGAAGAGTCCTTCAACGGTTAAAAATAAAGTGTTCCGACGAGTTGATTTAGATGCCAAGGAGAGACCACAAGTGAAGGCCATGGTATTTAAGAGTCCTAAAAAGGTATTTCACCTAATGTTTTTAGAATTGCTTTAATGTTGATTTAAGCTTGTAGTAATGTTAATGTCGTGACACCAAACAGGTGTAGATGTCGTGTTTTGGTCTGAAATCTGTTGTAAAGCGTGGGTTTTCATTGAGAATTCTGACTAGTTTTCAATATGTTACAGAATTCCTCACCTGTAAAGGCTGCCTACAATGCAAGACAATGGACCCTCGCTAGATCTCGTAGTGAACAGGTAATAGCCCTTCCTTTGTTTTATGTGGCGTTTTAACGCCAGGCTAGATTTGGCATCTCGCGGTCAATGCAACTTCAGAGTTTGTTTGGTAACGTAAAAATCACCAAATCTCCTCAAAGTCACCGTCAATCAAACTACATCTGGAAGTAATGGAGCTGGGGGGAAATGTTCAGTTGAACATGGGGAAACTCCCCAATGGTGGCAACAGCAACTAATTCTGTTGCTGAATGGGAAAACACAAGTGACCCAACACGTGAGAACTGTCAAACAGCAGGGGGTTTTGTCAAAAGGGAGAAAGGTAAGAAAGTCGACGCACATAGGTTTTCCTTTTTCGTGACCCCATTTTGCGTTTGACGACCAAGGAATTTTGCCAGTTCAAATGTGGCGTTTCCATGAATGTGTTTATTATTATCAGGAAATTATTCAACTTTAATTTCATATCACTTTGAGCAGGGATATTCCTGAACAGCTTTGAACCTTTGTCCTTTGGGCAAACCTGATGATAAAAGCCTGTTTTCAAAAAGTTGTGCCCGGCAGACTTAGTGTAATTATAGTGGTAACTTATGAAACAGAAACCCCAAGGCCAATCGAAATGAAAACAGAGTCATGTTTTATGGGACTGGCTGTAAGTTGAGAGCAATCTTCCATTTTTGGAAGAGTTGCATTTGAAAAGATGCGCCCAGGGGGTGCACTGCTGCAGTGTTCTTGCGTCATGCTAAGGCGCTGTCCAGGAATATTCCTGCTTTGAGACTTCAGGCAGTATGTGTAGTCTAGTGTTTTGTGCGTAGCATTCTAAACATATTATTTTGCATATTATTGCCAGAGTGAACCATCAACCTCACAGACTGTGCCCTCTAGTGACGATGTGTTTGATGCCAATTTTGAGGAGACACCAACCTTGAAGAGAACTGTGACGTGGCCAAAGAGAGGAGGGCTAGTGGAACCCAAAACAGCAGTCAAGGTGAACAAAGACCAAAAGCAGGTAAGAGGAAAAGAAATGTCAGAAACATTTGGACGTTGCGATTAGTTGGAAAGTTGCCCGACTAAAAGAAAAGATGAAGTAGACCTTTTACTCTCAATAACACGTCTCATAATATTCCTTATCGTGAGAGAATTCCATTTCCATAACCAGCTCAAGTCACAGGCAATGTGTTATTCCTGAATTCACAGGGTGGGCAAACCCCAATAAATAGTGAGGCGTCCTCTTGAGTCGCTGATGGTTTCGATGTTTTTGTTGGTAACAGAAGTAGAATCCTATCACGGTATGGACTAAACGGATGTTATTGGAGTAGAAGGTTGAATTTGATTTCCGTTTTATAGCCAGCTAAGCAGGGTGAAATCTAGTTTTAATCGACAAAAATTAACTTTGACAAAAGTAGGTAGTCTTGCATTCATGACCAGTAACTATTCACTCACTTTAAAAAGAGCCACATGACCTATATTTCCCAGAATGCAACATATGTAAACAAGTGCAGTACGTTGAATTCTGCATCGTGTTCATGTAGATGTCCTATTTTCTCTAGAAGAAGGACTCCCCGGGTAAATGACAAAGACCAGGTTCCTTTTGTATCAGTAACATGATTCCTTTCCATGTATAACATGTAAACAATAGTTTAATTGGAATTTTAGTTGTGTTGTTCGTCAAACACGAGCCCACCAACTTTATGGATCTGGTGCTGCAATTTTGATGGCAGGATTGTGGCATTTTGAGACTGGTGACTGCCTGGTCATAGTGTCATAAAAATGTTTGCCTTGAATCTACTTCCATTTACATCCTAATTGCTTGATAATCTTACCATTACATTACCACGCTAATTGATACTTTCACTAGAAGCACTGCAGTCGCTCACACTAAGGGGTTTACTAAGACCGAAGGACAGGCCTGTTGCTGGAGAAGAAGTCCGTTTTATAGTCTGTATAATAGCATCGTCTTGCTGTTTCTTGCTCTGTGTTAAATCTATTTCTTGTAGACATGTACTGCCTTGTGCGTGTGAAGTCAGTCTGTTTAACTCGGTATTGCTTTCCACAGCTGTTCACAGTAGTGCGCAATGTACAAGAGGCGCATGAGTGTCAAGAGAGGGGAGAAGCACAGGAGTTTGAGGATGACTTGGAGTACATTATGGATGGCATGAATAATAGCCAGTCTATTTCAGTCAGGTGTCTCAGGTAAGTATTAGCAAGCCAGCTCGTCCCAGGTGCATCATTGCCATTACTAGGTATTTCAATTCTAATAGTTTATCGCATTGGAGTGTTTGAGTGGCATGTTTTCCTTTAATTTGCTTAACTTTAAAAATCTTTTTGTTGAATGTGATGCTTCAGTACGGCTTTATTGCCTCCACTGACATTGTCTCCGGCACTCCGTTGTGTAATGCGATGTTCACATGGCATAATTTGAAGCATTGCATTGTTGATCAGGAGCTTGGGAACACTGGTATGCCATGAGCTGGAGACAATGTGGTGAAGGCAGTAGAGTATCATTGGAGCATGCTGTGTAATAGAACATCTATAGTGTAACGCACAATTCTTGCTTTACCTCCGCTTAGGCGATACTGTCTGGTCAAAATTTGATATGATCCACTGGTTTTCATGCACCGCTGATTTCCATATTGCTACTGTATTCAGAAAAATGACAAAATTTTTCTCGATAAAAGTTCAAAGCAAAAATTTTCTGGCTAAGGTTTATGCCATCAGCTCCATGCCTCATCTGCTGCTAGATCTGTCTTTCTGTTTGGAAGATGAGGTCTTTTAATTTCATATTCTACATGATAAACTCCTAATACTGTTTGAAGGACAGCCGTGGATAATTTTAACATTGCCATTGTCAAAATCATTTGTCATTTTTCGTCTGGCATCCTCCAAAGCCTGCACATAACATGATTTACTTTTAAATGACTGTAAAATTGGTTGGATATATTGGTCCCAGATTCCAGTGACCACTTCCATCGCTTGGATAAGGGGCTCATTTGTTATTTATGTTTTTCGAGTAGTTGTTGAACAACCACAAAAGCTAATCCAATTCAAGTAGTCAACATCCACCATGTCCTGGCATGTTCATGGTACTAACATTAGAATTGCATTTTGTTGGGACCTGAACTGTATACATTCAGTGCCTTGTGACAAGGCTTCCAGAAGTACTATTTAAAGCTCTAAATTAGAGACAAGCTGCTTACACATTGTTTTCAGCCACATGTTAATTTTAATTAAAAAATAATAAATTTGTCAAAAACAATTTTCATAAGCTTTTTAGAAATAAGCATCACCCCTTTTCTCCCTTGACTGACTTCCAATCGTTTTTAGTGGAAAACACCAACTTAAATGTTATTAATTAAAACTCAACCAAAACTGCATATTGACCCAATGAACTTTAGGAATATATCACTGTAGTCACTTGGTGGCCCTGTTTCCCATCGGTTACACTTTGTCTTCTTATCTAAACCTTTAAGTCTGAGTGATAATTTCAGCAGTCATAATGTGCGAATGCTTGTATTGCAGTACAATCAGTCTGGCCCAGAAGTGCACTATGCCAGCATTCCGCATGCACCTGCGAGCTCATGGCACGTTGGTCAAGATATTTGCTCTCCTACACGATGCTTCATCATACTCAGTAAGTTATAGTTTATGTTATAAGTAAACGTCTCGGTGGAAAGGGCACGGTGAAAGTACCCGAGAGCGCAAAAGTATTATATCTGTCAGTTTTCTGCTCTGTTTTGGAAAGTTTCGCACAATGCATGGTTTTGTAACCAGCTTTCTATTCACTTTTGAAGATTTATGCTTTTTGCATTTCTCCAGAATCTACATCTCTAATTCGCAAAAGCTGGTTATATTTATTTCTGAGCAGCACTGCCTTGCAACAGTATACTGCTGTTGTCTTTCATATGCGCTTTTCCAAGATCTAAATGACGCAGCTTGTATCATTTGATTTTTCTTTGTTTGTTCCAGTCTTTGGCTCTGTGTGTTGGCCTCGTCATGTACATGATGAGCCGAGACCGGCTCAACATGGACCTAGACAAAGCTAGTCTCCAGCTCATGCTCAGATTGTTGAGCGTTAGTAACCACAAATCAGGCTCCAAGCCAATAGTCAACAGTAGGCGCAAGGCCAGTGATGATAAAGACTATGAGAGAACCAGAGAGAAAGTAGCCACTATTTGTGAGACTTTGCAGAAGGAGGGTGGAGCTAAAGATCTTGACCTCACACGCATATCAGTAAGTTCAACGGGTGCTTTGTAATGTGATGTGCTGTACTATGTGTTGTGTGGAATGACCTTGAAAATCATAGAACACTTCTAAACTCTGGGGTTTGATGGACAAGTTCAGAAGAAGAAGATAACTAATAGTATGTGAGTGTGGGA
Source organism: Phoronis australis (assembly GCA_002633005.1). Lineage (NCBI taxonomy): Eukaryota > Metazoa > Phoronida > Phoronidae > Phoronis > Phoronis australis. The sequence continues at coordinate 2,162,453 of NMRA01000003.1, read as the reverse complement.
AGATATGGCAGAGAGAATGGGTGGATGAGTTTGTACTAAGTCCAATGTGATGAGCCCATGGCTGTTTTGAAGTGTGAATACGCTCATTGCCAGTTAAACCATGTTGTCTTATAATGGCTAGAATGTACGATATAATAATCGCCAAAAATAATCCGACAAAATGGCCTGAAATTCCCTGTCAAGATGGTGGGTCTCGAGCTGAATTCGTTACAGTAGCCATCTTGACAGGGAATGGTGGGAAGTGGATTGTTCCGATATTTCATGGAAACCAGTAAAGACGATCATCTGCCATCTTTGTCCCACAAGCGTTGGTTGTGAGCAAAATCATTAATGTGGTTTTACGGTGAACTTAGGGCTCTTGCAATGCAGGTCAAGAATTTACAGCTAACGAAGGAGAAAAATGGTATGTTGCTGATGAACTTCATGATTGGATGAATGTACGCCTGGATAAACTATAGACTATTACTGAGTAACTATGATTAAACAAGGAAAAAGTGAAAGAAATTCACCTTTCAGATGTTTTACAAGCCACCGCATCTGGGTCTGAGTCAGCTGTGGGTTTAAGGAGGGTATGTGGGTGTGTGTGGGTGCGTGTGTGCGTGCGTATGTAGCGTTGCTCCTGGGGTGCACAGAAAAGGTCTATAATTTGCTTTCTAAATCAATGTTCATTATTTACAGACCAACTACTTGGCCATGGAGGCCCTGCTGAGTTTAACATCCAAAAAGGCAGGTGACTGGTTCACAGAGGAACTCAGGCTACTGAATGGACTGGACCACATAATTGAAGACAGTAAGATGGCTCACATATTTACATGTGGACGCATTGTGCCGTCATCTCCGTCCGGCGTCCGTCCGGCGTCCGCTGCTCTATCTCCAAAACGCCTAGACGTATTTTCATAGAATTTTGCACATGTGTTCCTTCCGTAGATGGGACAGCGTGAGCGAACTTTCGGACGGCTCTGACTACCGGTGTGCCCCCTAGTGGCAATTTAGTTTTTTATGTTTACCTCTGTATCTTCAAAAGTCCTGAATGGATTTTCATAAAATTTGGTATATAGGCACCTATTAGTGAGATGACGCTATCCTCCTGTTTTCAGATGGATTTGACATAGTTTGCGCCACCTAGTGGCCATTTTTACTGTTTTCGAGTCTGTCTATCAACCAAACCGCTTTCATGATAATTGTCAAAATTTGCATGCATGTATGTTTTTACTATGAAGTGGACGGATGATGACGACTTTCCGACGAGTTCGACTACTGTGGCGCTTCCTAGTGGCAGTTTTTTTTTGTGCTCATGGCTATATCTGTTAAACCGTTTGCAAGATCTTTACTTAATTTAGCAAGTGTATTTATATGATGTTGACAATGGATGACGACGACTTTCGGACAGATCTGAGTAGTGGTGTGCCCCTTAATGGCAATTTTAGTTTTTTACGTTTACCAGTCTGTATCTTCAAGGTCCTCAACAGATTTTCATAAAATTTTGAATATAGGCATCTATTGGTGAGATGATACTACCGTCCTGTTTTTGGATGGATTCGAGGTATTTTGCACCACCTGGTGGCCATTTTTTCTGTTTTCAAATCTTGTTTTTGGCGTCCACCCCTCGATCAACCAAATCATTCTAGGGATGGTTTTGAAAATTGGCGTATATGTTTTCAGTGTGAAAAGGACGTTTGATCATGGCAACTGACTACTGTGGCGCCTCCTTGTGGTAGTTTTGTTTTGCGCCCATAGCTGTATCTCCAAAACCCACTGCAGGATCTTTATTAAATTTAGTAAGTGAATTTATATGAAGATAACAGACGACGACTTTTAGGCGGATGGAATGGACGCTGTGCCCACTAGTGGCAATTTCATTTGTTCTGTTTTCTTTTGTTTCTCTGAAGTTCTCCTTGACAAATTTTTATGAAATATGGCATGTTCCCATTTTTGGATGGATTGTATGTTTTTGTGCCATCTAGTGGACATTTTTATGATACAAACCCTAAAAGCACACCATTTGCGATACATTCGTTGGCGCATTTCAACGCTCTGCGTTGCTCTTGTTTTTTGAAAGTTTCTCTTAGAATTATCTAATACATTAAATGCCAAAATGCATTTTGCTTTGTTATTTTTGAAATTGAATATGTCAATAACTTAAGTTGTTTGGCTGTAACTCCGTGGGGTATCTGTTGATTATGGACATTGTAAGTTATTTTCTTTCTAAGTCCATATGCCCAAATTCTTTGAAAGTGTGTCATTTTGCTCCAGTAATTTTTTGCTTTGTTAAGGGCTAGAAACTGTATAATCTTTTTTACAATAACTTATCTGTTACCGCGGAATCCTCGGCAATCTCAGATAAAGTGAATAGTTTTTGAAGCAACAAACAAAGAAATCTGCTTTCGTTACTTAAAGTCAGTGCTGAACTAGTTATTTGTGCCGCTGTAATAGTCTTGTGCTTCAGCCAAGAGTGTGATCTTATGTAGTGCAGTCTTGGGCAGTTGATAATTGTTGATGATTTTGCTGCAGTTCACAGTTCTATTGACGTATTCATTGACGAGGGTGCCCAGGACTTGGACGATGCCAGTGTTGAAAGACTGAGTAAAGTGGATAGGTGGCTCAAGGTTCTGGAAAATGTAGGTTTACTGGTCACGTGACACATGTCAGAAAAATAAAAAAATATATTTTATTTCGGTCACCACGCCTAATTCACCGACCTTGAATAATCTCTATTGGTAAGATTAATTCATCTCAAAAAATGTAGTTTCTACTTTATTAATCTTGGGCAAGATTGTTCAAACATTTAATGTCTACCGTATTCGAGGTCATGCTTTAGGCTTGCATAACTTTGATAGTAGACATTGTTATTGCGGTGACCTTATATATATATATCTTATGGTCTACATGGTTGTGTGGACATGACATGTGGTGTGTTTATGCAGGTGCTTATGTTTCAAGTTAGGCATGCATAGTGTGTGTGCACTTTTGTGGTAGAGAAATAAGCAATTGTCAGAGAACCAGTTTTCTACACTGAATAACGGACATGAAACTGGTTCTCAAAATATGGGCATGTTATAACTGACTATTGCTGAGAAATAAGTAGAGTAAGCAAGCCGATTTTTACGATATCCTCTATGGGAACCTGACAATGAAAGGCAGATTTCTCTCCAAATAGGGAATAAATGAAAAAAACTGCAATTTTTCTTATCAGTATATTATTATTTTGGGCTTGTTTGGACACCAAATCATGGCAAGCAACGTTTCTGTTAGCAGAACGCTAGATGGAGCTACTTGCCAGCGGTGCATTGCAACTTCAAAGTGGCTTTTGAACAAATGCTATAAAGCACTTCTCCTTGGATTTACTAAGTAATTGGTATTTGACTGAAGTGGACTGTGATGACTTTGTTGTCTTATGGCAGGGTGTGTCGCTTATCACAATATGTGTGCGCGTTAAGCTCATGTAGTTGTGTTGTCTTTGCAGGTTTCATTCATGAGTACAGAGAACCAGACATTCATGGTGAACTATTCTAATGGGATGCTCATCAGAGCTGTATGCAGGTGCGCTATGGCTTGAATTTTGTATTGGTTTGCTATGGCTTGTGTTTTGTATTGGATTGCTATGGCTTGTGTTTTGTATTGGTTTGCTATGGCTTGTGTTTTGTATTGGTTTGCTATGGCTTGTGTTTTGTATTGGTTTGCTATGGCTTGTGTTTTGTATTGGTTTGCTATGGCTTGTGTTTTGTATTGGTTTGCTATGGCTTGTGTTTTGTATTGGTTTGCTAGGGTGCTTTAATTATTTTGTTGTGTTTTGTTTTGTTTTGTTTTGTTTATTTCCTTGATTATAAGAGCATGTTTATATATATTCATGATGTTTAATCTGTGTTAAAATACCACACCACCCAAGCTTTCTCTCGTTACTTGTATTGATCAAAATGGCATCAACTAATTACATAACGCGTGTGTCACTCTAGTTGTATGTTATAGACATCTATCCTCGCTATCAATTGAACACTCTTGTATGTTGCGAAATCAGACAAGTTTGTATTTTTGTTACATGCTTGACCGTCTGTTTACGTATTTACCATAGAGCCTTGAAGATTTGTGAAGGCTGTATCGCCGTGTATGGCCAAGAGTTGGGTGAGCTAGGCCATATAGGACGGGTAATTCTGGAGTGTATGTTGGCCATACTGAGGGTATTGCTGAATCTCACTCATGACAATGGTAAGTCAGTATCTCCTGCTTGCTGATTTCAATGCTCTGGTCCATCATTCTGGACATACTTACACTTTCCCGACTGTTTGCCGACTGCTGTACAGGAGACATGGAAAATGGGGGGCTCTCTTGACCTGTTTTGTTCATTTTGACCTTTTTAGTGTGTGTCTTTCTCTAGTTTTAACTTTCATTATTTGCCTCAAGTTTAAAATTAGAGTGTAATTGTTATTCGGCAGTTTTGTAACCACGTGCTTTTGAAGTCATTCCTCTTGGTTGTTCACGTGAACATTTTGTGTGGATATTGATGTTACAAAAATACGTCCAGTAATCGTTAAGTAGAAAATGAAGTGTCGTTACAACATTCAACCTTGGAATTTGGCCGTTTTATATTTTTCTCACTATCTTGATCAAACAAAGTAGAGGTCTTGAAACGTTGACCCTTGCAACCACTTGTAGAAGTCATATTGCTAGCTAGAAGTCTACATTTTCACTGTGAATAAGTAATTTACCAGCCTACAAACTGATTTATGCCTTTACAGAGCATGCCAGCCTCTGTGTGGGGGAACAAGATGGACTTATTAATACAGTCTTACTATGTGTTCTGCAGTCACCACAATATGTACCCATGAAGGAGAGATTTGATATTCTGGTTCTGGTATGGATAATTTCATTACTACTCCCACTTTTTGCATGAAAATGGTGTTCTTCTTGTATCAAAGCGTTAATTTGAAGATGAAATGTTTACATCCTTGTAAAAATGTCACCCGAACGGAAGCCAGTGGGTTGGAACCTCCCATGTCTAGCTCTGTCACTTTTGTGTTTTGAAGGAGTGTAAGCAGTGCCTCTTATGTCTGTTCTGTACAAGTCATCTGCCCCTGATCCTGGAAACGCACCTCATCACTGCGTAACTGTGTGCAATGTACACATTTGTACTTTGTTTACCGTGGCTAGTTAAACATTATAAGCCAGGCTACAATGCCTGTTTATCCTGTCCTACAAAACTGTAACAACAAGCCACTGTCACGTTGGATAAGTGAATATGTCTTTAAAACTGTTTTAGGGTGTTGGTTTGTTGATCAACTTGGTAGAGCACAGCGATCTCAACAGGCGGCGGTTACTCACTGCAGAGACTGTCAGTTCTTATGACTCCCTCACTCAGGAAGACTGTCTGGACGCTCCTGAGGCTCTAGTGCAGGTGATTCTAAGTAGAATAGTGATGGATGCTGCTGGGGTTCTAGTACAGCTGAGTGTATGTAGAATAGTGGCGGTGTGTGTAGACTAGTGATTGTGGTCAGGTACAATGGCTTTAGTTGCATAACCAGTTTTCAGCAGATCTATGCTGATTGAATTAGTTGAAATAACACTCAATGGCATTCTATTTTGAACCCAATGCAGTTCTGCAAAACTGTCATCTTAGTATCTACCAAATATACTGTCATGTTGCATTTCTGTGTTAACTGTTGTCGTTGTCTGAAGTCCACGTTTGCTATCTTGTAGCATTTTGCTGTTCGTGCATAAATATGAATGCTCATCGGTGACTCTGCGTTACTGGACTGTGGTGGCTTTTCAGTGTCTGAAGTCATCATGGGCTTATGTAGCATTTTGGTGTTAGTGTGTTAGTATGGCGACTCATCAGTGACTTGTGCTTTGTTGCAGCTGTTTCTACAGAAATTGGAGGCAGCTCGACAGATGGAGAAGGAAGAAGACATCAGTGATGAGACCCCTAGTGACAATCAATTGGACGAGAGTGGGGAGTGGCATGAGTCTGATGATGGTGTTGAATGGGTGGGCAGTCAGAGGTCACGCCCGGCCGCCTCAAATCAGCCCCAGGCTTCACAAGAAGAGGTTGACCTTACTGAAGGTAAGCCTGTACAGTTCACCACTGCATGTGTTGCCATCTCTGTCTAGAAGGGCAAGCTTCTGGGTGTAAGCCAATGCTTCTTGTTGCTTCTGTTGCATACAACACTAAGTTCCTCAAAGCGGAAGTGTGGGGCAGTACGGAAAGTTCTGAAAATGTGATTGAGTTACAAAAATTGTGTTCCCTTGCATTTCAGTTCAGATAACTATGCTCAATGACTGAGTTGCCCAAAATTTTTAGTCCCAACCCCAGTGTATACCAGTGTGTTTTTTACTTGAGCGACAATGTTAAAAACAGATAACAAAACTGGTACAACAATGATTAAGTCAGTCAGATAGTGTGCGCCTATTTCTCAGTATCACACTTCCAATTTGAAGAATTGTTATTATTTTTGTGTGTGTATGTGGGCACATTATGCCGTCATCCCCAGCTGTTCGGTCGTTCGCCTGGCTGATGTCCACTGCTATATCTCCATAGCCTCTTGGTAGATGTTCAGGAAATTTTGCAGACATGTTCCTATTGTGGATTGGACAGTGTGAGCAAATTCTGGGATGGATCCGACTACCACTTTATCTGCTAGTGGCAATTTTAGGGTTTTTATGTCTACCTCTTTAGCTTCAGAGTTTGTTGACAGATTTTCACGAAATTTGGCTAATAGGTATCTACTACAGGGACGATAACGCTTTTCCGTTTACTCATGTAGTCAACACATTCTGTGCCATCTAGCAGCCATTTTTACCGTTCTCCACTTCTCTAGCCTAGTCACTTAAACAATTGGCAGATGTGCTCCTTCTGAGAAGAATAGTGTTGTGTTCATTTTCGGACGTCACCGGCTACTGTGGCGACCCCCACTGGAAATTTTATTTTTTCGTCTGCAGCTGTTTCTGCTAAACCCCCTTCAGTATCTTTTTTTCAGTGTATTTCTTTGAATGCAGCAATGGATGGCTTCCACTTTCAGTCAGATCCGACTACTAGGGTGCTCCCCAGGGGCAATGTTAGTTTTTACGCACCCATATGTTTGCGCCCACATATTTATATGTGGGTGCATTTTGCCATCATCTCTGTCTGGGCGTCCGGCATCCGCAGCTGTATCTCCTAAACCCCTCACAGGATCTTGATGAAACTTGGCAGATGTGTTCCTATGAAGCTGACGATAGATGACGACGAATTTCGGATCTATGTGACTACAGGTGTGCCCCATAGTGGCAATTTTACTTTTTTATGTTTACCTCTATATCTTCAGAGGTACTAAACAGATTTTAGTAAAATTTGGCAGTTAGGCATCTGTTAGTGAGATGACGCTCTCCTCCTGTTTTCGATTGGATCCAAGGTACTTTGCACCACCTAGTGGCCATTTTTGCTGTTTTCGAGTTTTTTGGCGCCCGTCCTATCAACCCAACCACTCTAGGGATGATTTTGAAAATTGGCCTGTATGTTCTTACTGTGAAGAGAACGGCTGATGATTATTTTCCAATGACTTCGACTACTGTGACGCCTCCTAGTAGCAGTTGTTTTGTTTTTGTGCGCATGGCGCACTCCACAGGATCTTTATTGAATTTTCCTGGTATATTTATATGTAGTTGACAACAGAGGATGATGACTTCTGTATGGATCAGACTACCACTGTGCCCCCTAGTTTACCTCTAAATCTTTAAAGGTCGTCAACGGATTTTCATAAAATTTGGCATATAGGCATTTATTAGTAGTAAACTAACGCTATCCTCCGTTTTTTGGTTTGATTCATGGTATTTTGCGCCACCTAGTGGCCATTTTTCTCTGTTTTCGAGTCTTGTTATTTGGCATTTGCCCATCTGTCAACCAAGCCACTATAAGAATGGTTGTGGAAATTGGCATGCATGTTCCTAATGTCAAGAGGAAGTCTGACGATGACTTTCCGACAGCTTTATCTTCTCTGGCGCCTCCTAGTGGCAGTTATGTCTTTTTTGCGCCTATAGCCTCCTAGTGGTAATTTCATTTTTTATGTTTTCCTTGGTTCCTTGACTTATTTTATGAAATTTGGTAAATAGCTTTGATGACACATACCCGTTTGCAGATAGATTTGACTTATTTTGCGTCATCTAGTGGCCATTTTTATGTTCCAAATAAACACCCCTAGAAGCACACCGTTTGCGGTGCATTCGTGGGTGCATTTCAATGCTCCACGTTGTTCTTATTTATTAGAGAGGCGATGCCTTCCCAATTTGGGATGGGTTCAAGGTATTCTGCGCCATCTGACTTGGGCCTTGTTACCTGATAGTTACATGAGTTGACAACTCTGTGCACTATTACTGATGATTATTGGCAGTCTTTGGTGATGTTTTTGTATACTTTGTTACAGTTCTTCATAAAGCAGGCAAGCACATGGAAGACAATATAGTGGCGTCATATATTGCCTTGCTGATTGGCTGTCTTATACAAGGCAACAGGGTATGTTCTGCTTCTCTTGTCACTCTAATCTGATGCAGCAGGGTAATAGTCACGTCAAAAAGTGAATTTAGAATAAAAAATTGTCCTCATATCTGGCAATTGTAGTTTCAGACTTATATGCAAGATTTATGGTTGAATTTAACATTTTTCCTCAATAATTGTATTGTGCATTGGTGTAGCCAGAAGTAGTCAGAAGTATTCGTCAGTGGGTCTAAACATCATGGGTTGACTTGGAGAAGAAGCTCACTCGATTATAGTCGTAATGGGTGGGGGGGGGGGGTTCATGGGCCCTTCGGGCACCCCCTTGCCTTTTCTAGTCAGTGGTATAGCCATGTGTTTTTGAACGGCCCACACTTGCTGTTTCAGAACCATATCAATCGTGTGCGTACATTCTTGCCTGATGGAAGTTTTGATCCTCTTGTCAAAGTGTTGCACAAGTTTCTCAGCTTCATCAGCTTAACGGTAAGTGTTGTGCTGGATGAGACCAGGTGTGTTTCACCTGGGGCTTCATCAGTCAAACTCCAGTGTCACTGTATTGGATTGTCGTAATGTGGACGTCTGATCTCTGACACCTGAGTGGCTAAATAGCTAAAAGCAATAATAAAAAATCTTGCGAACAACTTTTGATATATTACCAGTATTGCAATGGCAAGGTGCTTCCTTCGACTGAATATTGTTAATGAATTAGAAAATTATGTTTATCATGTACATGTTTAGTTAGTCGATGTTGGTAATTATATTGTCAGTTGTTTGTAAGATTTGATTCATCAGTTTGTTGTTATTCATATTTTGGGCCGTAATAATGTCCGTCGCTTGATAAGAAAACACATATATTGCCACTTAACAACATGCAATAAGTAACTTGCAGAACGAAGCTATTGACAATTTCTAATTTAAGTTTGGCTTTGTCTCGTTTTAGTAGTTACTTTCCAAAATGTTGATGTCATGTTAATTTAGAAACCCTGTTCTTTCAACCCAAGATAAAGCTCTGATATTCTGACTGTTCTTTAATGGTCATTTCCAGTGTAAAAAGTGTTTCACTTAGCTTCATAAAACCTAGACCTGATGTCACTGTGCAGTTAGCAACCGACTGTTGCTGGAATTGAAAAAAAATTAAATGGTTTTTGTCTGTCGAAAATATGAATATAATGAAATGCTTAAAACGGTGCATGGTTCCATGGGCTGCTTTGTCAAATATACGAGGCATTCTTGTCACTGATAATAACTGAAATCAAAGAGTTTTGAAGTGTTCCAGTTCTGAGAATGTATCCATTGACTGGTTTTCCGTTGTAGAAAGCTGTTGAGAACACAGGGGGAAGCTCAATAATCAAGGTGATTGAGATACTAGAGACAGCATAGAGGTCAGCCTAGAGGTCAGCTAGAGGTCAACTCTCTGCATGTTTTTTGCACCTTCTGTGATCACATTCATTTTGTAATAATGTTACTATACAAACTTTACTTTACTGCATTATGTGATTCGTAGTTATCCATGTAGTGGATTTATGAAGCCAGTTTACATCATGTGCAAGTTGATGCAAAGGAGGTTGTTGGTTTCAGATGAGATTTCATTTAAGTCAGTTAATATGTTGTAAGTAGTCACATATTTTATCTATTGTAAATTGTGAAGGAGCAATGCTCTCACTCTCACTTAAAAATTGTCCTTGTCAATATTTTCTACCTGAGCAGAATCCCATATTGAATTTTCAAAACTCAGTTCAAATTTTCAAGTTGTCAAAATCTCTGATCAAAGCTGGAATTTAAGCCTGGGTCATGTGCATTTGATCATCAGTCATCCGCTGTATGCAAACTTGCAAATTTCTCTGAATTTCAAGGAGCTTAATATATTTGCAAAAGCTAATGGCACAATTATAGTGACGACTGCTTCCTATGGGTGAGCCAAGCTCCAGTCCTGTCTCACTTGCTTCATAAGAACTTCACAGTGTCATCTATAATGTACCTCCTGCGAAAAATCTGCCTTAAGTTACGTAACTGCCAGCAACGAGGACACAGTAGTCACATTTTCCTGGATATAGTATCCAGTTGGTATTACCACACTGACATATACAATCTACTGAATTGTTCTTGGAAGAAAATTCCAAAAAATGTCCGTTGGTCCGTGAATATAAAAGCTTGCACATAATTTTGCACAGCCGCGAAGAGAGAACACCCAGAGGCCACACTCTCAGTAGATAAACTCTTTAAAGAATTATTTCGATTGTCTTCTTACTGACATACCCAACAGTCAAGTAAAGTTAAGTGCACTGAAGAGTGGGGATGCGACTTCCATGTTGTAAAGTTGAGGAATTTCATTCAAATCAAAAATCAAATTTAATTAGTTTCTCAGAAAAAATGATCTGTAAGCTAATTGAACACCTTAACTCGGCGGGTTTTGCCAACTTAAAAATTGGATTTTCACGTCAGAAGTTTTCACCAACAGGTTGGTACATAAGAGTTCTGTTAAGCTGAAGTTGTCCTTCAAATTCCCTATTTCCACTTATTCATGTTTTGTTTTCTAATTTACAAATTTTTAACAAGGCATTATGCGCATGTTTTGTCTACGGACTGTTGTATGTGTTGAAGTACTGGTGGGATTCCATTGTCATTAATAATTCAGAAAATACTATTAGTAGTTGATGATCAGGTTGTGTTGCACTTGATTTCACATCTTAACTTGTCAGAACTGCTTGTTCTTAGCTAATGGGAAATTTATGACGAGTTTTGTGTTTTCTCAGCTGTTTCTGTGGTAACAAGTGAGATACCGTAAATCTACGGGTTAACACCCATGTTCTGCTAATGCCCTCCTAATTGTCCAAGTTTTCACTTTTCAATGCCCATGATCTATCAAGTGCTCAACTATAATTCATTAAGTCAGGAACTGGTTTCTTTAAACACGATATCTCTGTGGCTGCTCATTTCAGCTCCAAAAACGTTGTCATTCATTTACCTTAAACTCACTAGCAGAACATTATTTACCTTGTTTTTTAATTCTTGACTGTAATATGACTTCATCTGTACTAACCCCTGCTTGTTGACCAAAAGTTGGTGTTTGGGTAAGCAACTACCCTTACTTTTCAAAAACTTGGTTTTTGAATGTTCATGATTGGCTCATTGCCCTACACATGGTTTTTGAGGTTTTCAATTCAAGTGGCCTGGGTGTTAACCCAAACAAATGGGGATTTAGTTTACCATAGGCATCAGCTGAATTGTTGTCAACCTGATAGTTTGATGGACTATACAGTACTAAGCTAACATATTGACTTTTGGATTAGGTATATTTGCTACGTTTGTTTTTTCTGAATGTCTGAATCTGAATAGATTTTATATGTATATATTTAAATTGAATGACTCATGGGAAAGTATATTGTTTTCTTATTGTATGTAAAGAAATAAATGCGTTAACTCTTTGAATTAATAATTGATGCCTCTGCGTATTCACTGCAGTTGTACTGCTGCCAGTGTAACTGTTTACTAAACTCCAGTGAATAAATAACCTAGCATCATTATGCTAAGTTTGTAGTCATTTTGTGGTACTATAGGATTAGGTCTTGCTGTTTTTGAGAGGAGCCGTTAGAAGCCTTGTCAAGAGTTTTTAGCAACATCTTTGTGTTTGGCACAATTTTGTATCATAGTCAAAGGGGCACAAAAATTAATAGTTAACTAAATCTGTTGTTGTTTTCTCTGATGTTAATAGAGATATTTTTGTCAATTTTGTCGCAAACTGTACGTGATGGTTTTTTTAGGGCTAAACCATGCCGGTGTGTGGGAATTATTTAAGTTTTTAAAACAAATTTTACTCCGCTGCTGTCAAAATGTCAAAAATAGTAGAATGGAATAGTGTCATCCCAAAATACTTCAAGATTATGATGTAAGAAATTAATCACCACTCAAGTGCAGAATTTGTCAAAGAGCATGTTGTCAATAATGCCATGCTGGGTTTCCTCCTACAAACTCCCCATTTACTAACTGCTGCAAGCAAATGCTGCCGTTTTTCTTATGTTCAAGCCTAGCGAACACATTCATTCCTCCACAGCTGTTTGATGTGATTGAATGTTGCTTCTTGGATTCATGGCTGTCGACTCCTTCACAAGACAATTGTCTGTTGGTGCATAACGCATTTACCTATTGACACATTCAACAAAGTTCCCCAACTTTGAAGACTGGTTAGTTATTGGTTTCTTTGATTCTATGAGACCAAGCGAAATATTCTTGGTAAATTGCATGGAGTACTTTCAGCATCTTCAGCTCATTATGTGCAGTAAATGTTAAAAAGTGTTCGTACAAAATGACTGGGAACCCACCTTGATAGCTGAACTGAAGCGGAATTCCATCATAGGCAGAGTGCAAAGGGGTTTCACTGTCAGTTGTGTGCTGCAGCTTCTGTTACTGGATTATGAAGGTTTTACCTTGGGTAAAACTTGTATCTATGTGTTCTTTACGAGTATGAGGTGTTCCGTACAGTCCTGGGTAAATAGTGCTGAAAGGGAATTCATTTTGTCAAATTATTTGATGTGTATATTCGCCAGGGCTTGGAATTTTGCTCTTTTTGGTTTCAATTTCCTCTTAATTGATTTTCAGTTTTCTATTTTTTGTCATTATTTTGACTTTAGTCCTAAAAAAAACATTCATTTCAGTTAAATTTTATAACACAAAAAATATTTCTATCACACAAGCCTATTTATTTGTAGAACGATACATCGTCTGGAAACTTTTACTCTTTTTCCCATTGGTCATTCCAAGCCCTGGTTTGTGTGCACGTGTTTGTTGACTTATGACAGGTCACATTCAGGTTCTGTTGATTTCAATTTTGAAGTGCGGTTTGCTGCATTGGTCAAAAATTCACTGAAGAAAGCAGAAAGGACATCCACAGAAAGGACATCCACAGAAAGGACATCCACAGAAAGGACATCCACAGAAAGGACATCGTTTTCTTTTCTAAGAGCTTAATAGTGGTTCTTGAAATTCACATTTTTCGTATTTTCTCATTTATGTGTTCAAGATTTGTGAATCGGTTAGACTGATTATGTTTATCATTATACCACATTTTCTGACATTTCTATCAACAGTGACAGACTTTAGAAGGCCATTGCATCAAGATACCTTAGATTTAGGCCAAAACCCATTTTTGTCCTCTACAGGTTGCAGTTTTAGCAACATGGTAACTGTTTTCAAACAGTTCTTGCCTTACTTGCACTGCCAATTATTAGTTACACTGTTTGAATTATTTTTTTACTAGGGTTTAGTGTACAGGATGACTAAAAAACAAATCGACAAAACTGCATGAAATTTTGTTTGAAAGAAAATAATCGATGCTAATCAAATGTACATGGTGAAAACTGTGGAAAGATTGTCTGTGGACTGAAGTTTAAGTCTATCAAATTTGAATAGAAAATAAATGAGTTTATGTGGGACTAATTAAAATTTTTTTAATCACCCTGTACAACAATCATGGCAATGAAAATGTGTAGGATAGCAGGGTGTCTACTGCTGATCTTCTTAAATACAGTGAAGTCTCACCAATTTCAGACAAAAATAACTGCCCAGATTCACCTTTATTTTTCTTTGGCTTCTAAAATTGTTGTGAATGTCTACAATTTCTCAGAATCGTGGCCATAGACCTATGAAACATTAAATTTCGTTTGCCCGTCATATTGTGTCCGTAATTGGCAAGGTTTTACAGTAGCGCAATCATCCTACAAAAGTTTTTTTGCTGCCAGTTGGTTTATGATGTCTCCCATGAACCAAGTCAATACCGAAACATTATGGAATGAAAACTGTCAGGTGACCATAATGAGCGGCACAGCACTGAAAAAAGCCCCCCCAGCTGCCGTGTGGTGTACCACCTATAGACCATGGGCGGTACAGCACTGAAAAAAGTGGGGCTATAGTCCCCCCAGCCCCCTATGGTGCACCGCTCATGACCATGTATTTCATCATCTCCAAGGAACATCGGGAAACGGATGGTTTACCTTGACCATAAATGGAGACTCAGGGACTTGCAAGTGTTGCGGTGAGTAGGAACATTTGACAATATTTTGGTTAGATGCTAAATTCTTGTTTTCGTGATTCTCTGACATTACTGCTATAAACTGTTTGTGTATTTTTCATGAGGCTTGCAATGGTTCCTGGACTGTTCCATCGTGTTACTTCTCAAATAAGTCTCTTGAGGGCTTTGGTATTTTCCTCTTTTAAGTGGATTTTTCCTTTTTTGGTTTCTTATTTGATTTCCATTTTCCTCTTTTTTGTCTCTTTTTCTTCATAATTTTGACTTTATTCATGCAAAAACGTTTCTTGCACTTAAATTTTACGACACAAAAACATTTTTATTACATAAGCCTATTAATTTGTAAACAGATAAGTCACCTGGAAATTTTTTTTATTGGTCATTCTAAGCCCTTTTTCTAAGAAATGCTTTGGGTCGGATTTGAGACAAATGTGGACTTAATATTGCGTTATTTTAGTACTTGTATTTTGTAGTTAAACTTACCAGTTCATGGGGATTGGTGAGAGGAGCTTGTTATTTGAGAATGGATAAAGGGTGGTAAGTATCGTTTTTCTCATTTCAAACTTCCTTGATTGTAACTGCAAAGTGACAGCTGAACACACTGCCATGTGCCTGTCAATCATGTGAAGCACTAATGCTACTGGTCTGTTCTAATCTTTCACCTCAGTGTGAAAATTGATGTGCTGAACATGGTAGCTGCTGACATCTGTTGTAAGATGGCCAAACCAAGTACAGATTGTGCTCTCAGCTATTGATCACAAGTTGTAGAATATCTTGAAAAAGCTGAATATTAATGTGGTGTTATTATGATATCTTATCTTAACTTTGATGATATTGTGTTTAAACATTGCTGATCTTGTGAAAATATTTATTAACTGATTCACTACTATGAGACAGTTTTCATTTTGTGCCTTTTATACGTCGACTGTTGAAAGCTTTAGATTATACGGTGGCCAACATTGCCATACTGTGGGATCAGGTACTTGGCTTTTGAATGTGAATCCATCTGTCTCCTGATGGAGCTAAAAACTATCAAACTCAGACCTGGTTTTTACAGCTTCTCAAACTACACGCAATACGCTGATTAACTGTGCCAGTCTGCCATAGGCACTAATGTTGCTGGTGGATAAAGATTTATTGGCTTGTAAATCACCCATCATGCTTAATTTTTAAAACACTTCTCTTTTGAACATGACTGTGTGATATCTAATTAGTTTTCTAATTTTTTCCTTTGATGTCGAAAACTGTTTCAAATAAATTTAAACTGGGTTTAAAGGCTGTCATTGGCCAGCTGTAGAGCCTGGCTTACGACACACAGCTTGTCAATTTCAATTAAAATCATGTGAGTGATCTATTTTCATTTCATAATCCCTCATCAATCATGATTGTCTCTCTGATACGCAGACAAATTTCATCATAAAAATTTATCGGCTATCTTAAAGGTTTGAGGAGATATTATTTTGATATCCATCATTTTATCTGTTTGCCTGTCAGATAGTTGGTAATGTTCTCACCTTATCTTCCCATGGCTTAATGACATCGTTTAAAGACCATGCCCTGGTTGGGGTAACCATGACCCTAGCAAGTTATGACAGATGCTGTAACTAAAGAAATGGATAGAGCCCATTGGTATTGGGCTCCAACTATTTGTCTGTTATCCTAACACAATGTAAATACCTTGTTTACTCATGGGTTAATTGGCAATGAATATTTGCAACGCTGGACAGAGTGGTCACATTTTGTAATGCTTGACATTTTATTTAAAATTGTTTTGTCTTGACTGTGACAGGTTTAGATAATAGGCTAATTAATATATAGAACTTAGAGATCTGGTATTTTGTGTTTTATCACATAGTTTAAAATATGGATCTGGCTTAAAAGCGGGCCTTAAAAGATATGACATTTTATGTGCCATTTCAAACAGTGCATATTGTCATCCTGGAGAATTAATTTTTATGTCCACTTGTGCAATGCATAGGCGGATTTAGGGGGGGGGCCCAGGGGGCCCGGCCCCCCCCCTTGGCTGCCGCAAGAAAGTAAAACAGCAAGAGCGTAGGGAAATGTTGAGTTTATTAATTAACCCCAGTAATTAAAATTATACGGATGAAACAAGATTTAAATGTGTGCAGTTTTAGTGTTGGGGGGGGGGGCTCAGGTCCAATTTCAAGAGTCAAAGTCGGAACATGGCACATTCGTAACGGAACTATGGCTAAGTATAGGCTCTCTCACGATATCCTAGGCGACCGGCAGTGGCGCTACGCACTACGACTCCGTTTCCGTTGTCTGCTCCACTGCGATGAAGAAAATTACTTCATTTTTTAAACAAAATGGAACCTGAGAGACGATGAAAAAACAGAAGCTGCTGGTAAGATGTGAATTTTAATCGAAGCCTTAGTGAATCACTCAGAAACTCATAATTCTCTCTTTGTCAAACTGACTTAAGACGATTTACAAAGCAATCCTGTCATTGCCAGCACGAAAAACAGATTTGGTCTTTTGGTCAATTGAAGACTATTTTAAATACAACAAATTTGTTACGAACCGATTGCACAAAATATAAAACGTGTAATAAGCATTACAAGAAGAAGTAGGTTTCACGCGCAAACGCTGTGGACCATAAACAAGTAGGTCTCTTAGTATCATATTAGGAGTTAAATCGTGGTGGTGTAGTGGTAAAGCACGAGCGCTCTATCTGGCAGGTCGTGAGTTCGAGTCTGTGGCATTTGCAGTTTTCCCTGTTTCACATATTTTCTGTGTTTTTTGCTTTTTTTGGATAATACTTCAGGAATCAAGGAAAATGCTTGATTTTTAGAGGAAAAAATAGGAAAATTTCCTGGGCAGGAGGGGGGCAAACCCCGCTCCCAACCTCCCCCCATTCGGTGCTATGCACATCTACAATCATGCTTTGCGCAAATGCTTACAGACAAAATGTTGGGCCCCCTTGTGATATCCTGGATCGGCCACTGAAATGTATTGGTGAATTCATTCTTAATCCTGGCTTAGGGAGTGATTGGTCCTTGGCTAGGTAGTTAGTAATAAGTGTTGTACATAAAGTACATCAGATAAACTGGGTTGATTGGTTTTGTCTGTTTGACCTGCATGAGTCATGGCCTTGAATGTCTTCCTTGTATATTGTTTTGTTAAAAAGTTTTGAACACCAGGCATCTTTCAATTCTGGTGTAGATATTTGTAAACTCTGTCACTAAGTTTAAGCATAATGCTCAATCTACCAAATTGATGTTTTGAGAAAACTACAAGGCTCTATTGGTGGGCTAGACAGTGATCACCATCTGTAGTTGAACTACAGATGGTGTAGCTCCTAGGAGCTTCATACGCCAGAAGTGAATCCTGTCTCACACTGACTAAAACATCGAAGTCACGTTGCTATAAGTACCTTTTGCGCATGGAGGGACACTTTAGGAGGCCGTTGATGTCTTTAATTTTTCCCACTCCAACAAATACTACCTTTATCAAACTTTTTTTGGTAACTGGCCACGCGCAGTTTAAAAATGGCCAGTTTCCGATTTTGGGAACCGAATGAGGGACTGATCGAAGAAAAAGTTTGATAACGGGAGTATTTGTTCGAGTTGGGAGGAATTAAAGATGTCGACGGCCTCCTAAGGTGTCCCTCTATGCGCAAAAGGTACATATAACAACGTGACTTTGGTGTTTTAGTCAGTGTGAGGCATAATTTGCCAAAAAGTTTCCGGCGTATGAAGCTCCAATAGGAGCTACACCGCCTGTAGTTCAACTAAAGACGGTGGTCACTGTCTATTGGTGGACAAGTTAAAACTGCTTTAAGTACTCCATTAAAAAGAAATTTTTGATTTAGAACTTCCTCAAGCTTGTCTCAAGTTTGTTGCTCCACATATTAGAAGTGGTTTCCGACAGTTCTGTATTGTTTGAGAAAATGCTTTGTTTATAAATAGTCTGGACACATTGGTTCATTTTATGCCCTGAAGATGGTGTTCAACGTGGAGCGAGCCTCAACTTCTCTGTTATCCCAGAAATCCCTTCTCATCTCAGTTTTAAAGCAGTAAGCGATATCAAAAGCTGTGAGGAGTTCACTATGACTGAAATGTGCTTATAGCAGCTTGAGTGTTTTTGTTTCTTTGAGGCTGACATTTCTTTAGTAAAAACTTATTAATTGTTTGTAAAGTCACAACACTGTTGATATCGTAATGTAATGTACGTCACAGTGATCCCTTGTTTAGCTTAGAGAAAGGATTTGACTATATGTCCTTTATTCATTAGCTCGCACGCACGCACACGCACACACACACACACACACAC
>NMRA01000003.1:2071804-2143592 GCA_002633005.1 Phoronis australis | reverse complement strand
GGTGTTTTATTCGAAAAGTGCTGTAAAATACAAGTGAGCTGTCATTTAGGAAAGATAAAAAGTTTGACGAATCTGTGATCACCCAACACATATGGGTGAGTGCAATTTACCCAACATTTTAACAGGTTTTGATGTATCAGCTTCTTGGCGTAATGTTTCAGTAGGTGCTCCATTAGCTTGCAATCAACAATTTCAATTTATTGTTTATCAGTGATAATAAATGCTTGAGAAATAACATATAATTTTTTGTTAGATTAGTTATTGAGACTGTCAAAATCATTCAGTGGAGTGGTTAGGAAATGAGTAAATCGTGTCAAGATTTCATTGTCTGTGTTACCTTGTTGATCTGAGCTAGTCAAGTTAAACAAAGTTGTTCATTTACGCAGATATGGAAATGGGACTCGAGCACCTCTCGACTATCATCTGCCACTAAGTGTATTCTTAAATCTTTAGATATGTTTTCTTCAACATCAAAGTGGTGAGACCGTAGTTCTCACTCTCAGACATGACTTCTCAAGAGGACAGGCTGGGTATCCTAGTTTGCAAAGCTTGTAAAGTGATATACACTGTTGGGATTAGTCAGGATGGTCAAACAATGAACCCTGTGTGACCATGTCATACTTAGACTTTGATGGATGTGCTTGATTGATAACTTGTGTGTTGAAAATCAATTTTTAATAATCTGGAGATGACAACCACAACCACTTGACAGTGAAGTGATCAGATACCACGTTAGTCTTGTGTTGACCATACAAAGTTTGCTTGTGATAAATTAACTGGAAATGGACAATTAATTTCGATATCTTTGCCGAGATTGACAATGGTTAATGACAATGGTTAACATTAAGAAATAAACATAAATGTGCCGCGCCAACCACAAGTTGAAATATGCGAAAATTGTAATTTAACGTAGGTGATAGTTTTATGTTTACCGGTGGTGTAAATATTTATTTTTTCTCTTTAACCTGAGAAATGGTACTCTGTTACTCATTCAACAGATTAATGGTAGGATTGATGGCCGGAATGGCGCAAGCTGACTGACTTCAATGTGACAAGTCATATCTCAAGGTTCATTGTTTTTGTCTTGTCATGTGGCTTTAACCCTGCCTAATCTTGATCACTTGTCTGGGCTCTGGTTAATCACAGTCAATTTGGGAGGTTCCAAGGTGTGAAGCCTCCAATCCCAATATGTTTCCTCTGTGTATTTTGACACTTTCCTGCTCTGAGGTTATCAACATGATTATCAAAACATGAAAATGTAATTTCAGCGTGTGGTTAAATCTACTCTATACTGATGATGTCTGCCACCCTCATCTCCTGTTTTGGGTTTAATGTTCACCACGCATTTTAGAGGGTTTACTGCGAAGCATGCTTAATCTAATAACAGAACATTTTTGAAAGATAGAACCTTAATCCACATATTACATAATTTTCTGAAATTTTGAAGTTAATGGAAAGTTTGGAAATTTACAATAACTTTTCTGCCTTTTAAACGCAACTTGTTGAACTGTATGATGAGCGTTCAACCTATTGTTTCAAGACAGTACGGAAAGGGCAAAAAGTCAATATCAAAAAGAAATCATGGAACATCACGTTCCTCAAAACTTGCCTCAAGGACATTAGATTGTATCAGGTGATACGAGATTTAGTGAGATTGCTTTCGCAGGGGAGACATTAAGGAGCAGGGTTTGCAAATTACTATAGTCCCTTTTACGTTGCAACCTCTTGACCTGAAGCAAGTTGGCACAGCGGGAGTTGATCTGTGTCAGTGCTATTTACACAACAATATCGGAAACTGGATCTGCCAGTCTGCGCACGCTCAGGTTAACAACTGGTAAAACACAAAACCATGTAGAATTCCAGGTATTGTGAGCATACAGTGCATGTCATAGGCGAATTTAGGGGGGCCCAGGCCCCACCCCCTTGGCTGCCGCAAGCAAAAATAAAATAACAATCAGCGTGAAGCATGAGTAAATATTGAGTTCAGTAACTAGGACCAGTAGCGGATGAGGGGGTGGGGGCTCAGACCCCAGATCGTGTTCCCGTTTTTTTTGTTGTTTTTTTTAGTCCACCGATAGATTTTCTGAACAGAGGGTCCAGTCCACATCCTCGGCCCCCGCAACAATCCAACTATCGCGCTTTGCATTTGAACAGGTTGTTGCAGGCGTAATGGTTATATTCAGTGACGAAATGAAGCTAAAACTGACAAGGCAGTTAACAGCAATTCATAGACATGGTAGAAAAATGATTCATATATATGCTGCTGTGCAAGTGCAATTGAGATGTTCCTTTACGCCTTGTCACTGGCTTGCGTCAAGGCATGTAGTTGACGCAGAATGAGATGATTTCTGGTCGTTTACCCTACCTGAGACACAAGAAGTGGCATGAAATGTGGAATATACATCCTTGAGAAGGTAAAAGGGTGCATGAGACAATGTGGCTTTAATGTGGCACGCAGACTGGGAACTCTGGGTGCTTTGTTGTGCGACATCAGCTGGCTGTTTGCTTAGAGCTGAAATTCATTTACTAAAGATATGCAATTAAGTCTTTACATTGACAACAACCCAACCACCAATATGTAAACAGCAGTAAATGTATAATTAGAAAAATTATTTACCGTTGCAAAAAAAACAGTTCCTTTGTTCTGTCATATTGTGTGCTAAATATGTGAAATGTATTGTACAAATATGATGAATGCTATTGGTAGATTGACTAATGGGTATATGCAATGACAGCCTGTTATGTATGCACTGATATATCTCAAGTTCAAGGAACAAGCACTCTTTAAATGTTTTCTTAAACAATTTGTCTCTGTGTAATTGTTGTCCTGTGTTATATCTGTTCACTGCAGGAATTGACCTCAAGGTGAATCTCAAGCCTCTTAGAGGGGGTCTTTGTCAAAGTTGAACATTTTATAGAGATAGCTCCAAATTCTTTCAGATAATTTTTCATTCTTACATTTATAGTTAATTTCGACATAGAATTTTTTCACGGAATTTTGTCACGGTGAAATAAATAATAGATGTTTTTTGCTTCATAGTTTCAGTTCTGAGTCATGCAAATTTAGATTAAAATCACAAGAATAGCACTTAGTAATGATTTGCATATTTCTTGCTCTAACCCCAGGGTGCACATTGTTCATTGGCAGTTGTGATTGAGTGTCTTGCACAGTTTATTATGTTTAACATTACAACAAATTATAACTTTCCTGACAGCTTTTCCAGTAAATCAGTCATGTCTAGGCAGTGAGGCGGCAACAATTGGCGACACTGTCTGTCAAAAACTATTTCATCACTAGTCATCATTACATTATGTTAATACACATGTATACATGTATATAATATATGCAGTGATATGGAAACTTAAATTATAATCCCTAAATTATGTTTTAGGAAGCATGAGACTATCGGAGATTGTGAAAATTTAAGTCGAGTTGTATATAGCCATATATGTATATATCTAAAAAGTATAAATTTTTACTTAGTAAAAGTATGTATTATCTGAAAGTAGAAAGCCTGTAAAATTAGATTTTTTGACTTGATGCCATTTTCCATTAATGTGATCACATGATCGGGTCTATTTTAGTAAACCGTAGCAAAAAATAAGTTACATTCACAGTAAAATAGTATTAATAACCTGATAGCATGAACAGGCTTTGTTTGTTTTTAAATTTTCAAGATGAAATCTCAAGAACATTGTTAGTTTTCTGAATGGTCATTTCGTTTTATATGCAATTTGAATTAAAGAATTATAAAGATCCTATTTCTTGATAAACCTTCATGCAAATGTTGAATGTGTTAAAAACAATTCCTAGCAGTGTTTTTGAGAACAGAGCAGGAAGTATAGTATCTGAAAGTTTCATTTGAATCCCATCTGCCATTTTGTGAGTTGTGATGCTCCAAATGTAATTAAATTTCGACATTTTTTATGGTGCTCTGTAACCTTAACCCCTGGTTATTGGCTGATTCAAGTTTGTTCTGTATGAACTCTTGACCGTTGGACCTCTATTGGAAAATGAGCAAAATATAAGGCTTGTGCATTGTTTTAGCTGCGCTGGCGCTTGCAATGTGGCACACTCTTAAGCCACTTTTACACGAGACAGTTGTCACCGTGTCAGTTGAGATGATGCGACTTGTTGCACTTTAGTCTCATTTACATGACATTACGGTAGATCGCAAACTGGGTCAGCATAAGTTACTTACACGAGGACAGTCTGCGCATGCTCGCATAAGTAATAGCAAATGTCCAAATTATGTGGAATGCCAGCTGATCACATGTATGTATGCCATTGCGCAAGCTGTTTGAAAGATGATCCCTTTCCATCCTGCCCTAGTTGTGTTTAGACGTGTAGTTGAAACTGGAGCAATTGATCCAGTGCAAGTCGCTCTACCTGTCTAACAGGTGTCAAAAACTGGCCATCGGAGGTGTCACGTGCTCCGTGTCAGTCGTGTTTACACACACACGTTTACTCGATCAGCTGTTCCATGTTAGCTGTGCCATGTCAGCTGTCTCTTGTGTGAATGCAACTTTAAATGCCGTCCACACACATACTTACACTAGAACACGTTACTCCTGGAATGCATTGTCGCTAGGTTTGACTGCTCAGTCTGGACGCTATTTAAACGAGTGTAACTTAGCCCACTTGTGACAACTTACTCCACCTTATCGAGGTCGGGTAACTTGTTTTAGGGTAACTTGGGCCACTTTTAATTCCTGTGTGGCCGCAAACCTACAGCAAAGTAATTGTTAGCTGCGATTACTTGCATACGGGTTTTCTTTTGCGTGCCGTACTTGTGTTTGTGTTGTCACACACTGAGCAACAACTTCCGCCTTACCCTAGTTATTGGATACATGAGTGTGTGAACGCTCCACTCAAAAATGGGGTAAGTTGCACTAGTGCAAGTTGTCCTTATGAAGGCTGTGTGTAGACGGGACTTTATATAATGGTTATCAATCCATACACAACCTGGGTTGATTTGTCACTTTGAAGTATTCACAGAACCAGTGAGACAAGTGTTGGGCATGAACTTAAGAAAAAGCAAACTAATGGTGTTATTAAGAAAGAAATGGAAATCATGTCACTGTTAGTGTTGCAAGTTCTGGTGTTCATGAATGACTCTTTGAAATATCAAAGTTCCTAAAGAGTAACTGGAATTTTTATACGAAATGGGATTAAATTTGATGTTGAATTGAAATCCTACCAACATGTTGTCTTTTGGCTGTCAGAACATTGAAAACTGAGCTTAACATCAGAACATAGCTACGTATGCTTGAATTTTTCTTTCGTATGCAATAAATGCAACTTTAAAGTACACAAGCCCATAGGCAAGTGTTAGTTTGGTAAGTACTATTTTTGCACATATTTAGGCTCCTGCGCCTGTGCATTTTTATGGAAAACTTTTCAGTCGTGTGCCTAGGCTTCACTTAAAGGCATCGACAGATACGAATGTGTGTTATTTTGTGTTTTTATTGACAACGTTTTCTATCATTTGTCAATGGACAAGTGAAGTTGACACAATATTTTAGAAACTTGGGCCTTGGTTTTACTCATGTGTTTTACCTATGTAAACACATCTCGTTATTGGCACAGCTTTATATGCAGTATGCAGCCGTATGAGCCCAAATACGTTCATACAGGCAGGTATGTATTGACAATATTTTGGTCCAATACAATGTGTTTTATAATAGTAAAGATTGCATATACGTGACATATATTTCAATTGAAGATTTAGCTCATTGGATTCAGAACAAAACACCTGACTCGTGGGACCTGTCAAGACCCAATTTCAAGGATTAGGTGTTAGGCCAGACACTTTTTGCAACTACTGAGAAATTTGTGTTAGTTCAAATTGAACTGAAAACTAGTTTGAATATAGTTTTATATGCACAATGTCATAATGGAAGCCAGAGTAGGCCATTGCCTAGTGCCCTCTAGTGGTACCACTTGAGGGGCTAAACAGCACACAAAATGTGGCTGTCTAGCATATTAAAATTGTAAATCATGGGCATTAGTAGCTTTAATCAACACTGGAGTGATATTTACTCTGTGTAAATTAGGCAGTTATATTAATGCATTGGGCTGATAATGCCAGACTGTGATTTATTACTACTGGCAAATTATTGTAGCAGACCAATTAATATACCAGTTGACTGACCATCCATCAACCTGTCAGACTATGCTTTCATTAAGGCTTTGGGCTATCTCTTGATTAAGTCCATATTAAAGTTTATGAGACTTTTAATTGTACATGATGGCAGAAATTGGGAATGTCATTGGCGTAGCATGGATGCTTGGTTGTATTGTGAATAGCATTTGAATGATTTTGACTGTGCTTTGTCTTAAAGACACTTTTTCTTATGTTTTCGCAAGTTTTACCGATCGAGCAACACTGCTAAAATAAGAAAGTAAGTAGGGTATTTATATTTTCTCTTAGTGACAATTCATAAAAAAGTGGAATTCAACGCCATTCAACTGTGCCCACCATTTTGAGGGTGCAACTCCAAAAATTATTTTAAAAATTATGTATTTAATTCTGGTTTATTTGAAGGCAAATTGATTTGCATGTTAAAAGCCATCATTTGGTTTAAAATGTTGACCAGTTTGGGTTCCAGTCAAAATCCTTTCACAAAATTTTTACTGAAAAGAAGCAGTAAACATATTTAACCAAGTAAATTAATCCATGCCTTATTTGAATGCCTAAATGTAAAATACAAAATTGGTGAGCAACAGATGTCTCTGCTTTCACATCTAATCATTGGTATTATATTATTCGTTAATGGTACCATCAACAGAAATACTGTAGTTTGGGCAGGTATTTTTCTCTCCTATGTAATGATTGGTCATCATGTGAGCCAATTAAATGAGGACATATTTTGGATGATGACTCTGTTTGTCTCAGTCCTTATCAACAAAGAAGTGTTGTGAACATTAGAGAAGGTGTTGATTATAAACACTGGGGTGTAACCACAAATTGTGGAATCTTGATAAATTAAAGTGGATTGCTGAAGAACTAGGATGGTATCAAGATATTTGTGTTGAGAGCTTAACAAGTCAAGTTTAATTATGATTGAGCATGTTGACAGAAACAGTTTATTGCAGCTAATCCCTTTGAAGTCCATTAAATTGTTTTAAGCTATTAGTTAATTTTATGCATGTAAGGGGATTGCTTTATGTTAATTAGGTGAAATTTGGTCTTTGTGTTTATGATAAAGTCAATAATGTGACTATGAAGTTGGAATGAGTTTTTCCTAACAAGTTAGTCCTACCTAACTGTGGTAAAGAGGTGGTGGGACTGTAAACTCAGTGAAGTCTGTTGAACCGTTCAGGTGGGTTTTAGTTGTTAACGGACACCGAAGTTACAAGTTATCGTAGTTTGATGCATGGCTCATCGAAGTTGTCACAAGATGGTGCTCGGAAAACACTACACAAGCATAAAGTTTTAGCTTGAAGCATCATATATATTGCCGTATAATAAATAAAGTGTAGGGTTCATAGTCGTAGAGAGTGGTGAATATCTGAAAAAAAAATCATCTACTATCACAACACATGCCGATTAACAGCGACACCTGTAGAGACCTTGATTTTCCGTTTTCAAAAACGAAGAAATCTGTTTAGCAAGCGTAAAATTTTATTCTTTTCATTTTGTAAATTAGCACATTTCGTTTTACTATTTCAGAGTGATAAATAACATAAAAATAACTTGGACGTTGCTTTATTTTTACTGATGAATTATGCACTGGTGCATTTTACCAATAACTTGCAGCATCGCTATGTTAATTATTTCTCAAAACGGGAAACAAAACGGTGACTATTTCAGAAAGAACAAAAAACTATTTGAACATGTTGGCTGCAAAACGGCCATTGATTGATTTGTGACCAGAATTGTGGAATTTGCTGGATTATATTTTTATTTTTTGTAATTAAAACACAAAAATATTTGAATTAGCTACTGAAATATATAAATTTCATTAGAAACCCCTACTTCCGTGAGAGTCAGATTACGTGAATTCTGCTCATTTTGCGTTATCGCGAAAAATCAGGGTCGCTTACACCTGCTGCAAACTTCAATGACACCAAAATTAACTGTTCATACTATGTCAAAGCGTCAGCAATCCACTGTTAAATCCTCCTATTTACTGCAAAGCTAACTTATGCTACTAATCAAGATTAAAGTTAACCATTGATACCGACCACCACTCCTCAAAACATCAATGTTTCGATGTTGGTATGAGAGGCTCTGCAAAGTTTTGCGTGGTGGTTCCTGTTGATTCCACAAATCCTGTTTTAGCAATAGTAAAGTGCTATGGGTTAATTTACCCCTGCCTCATTTTTGGTCATTATTATGGTACAGTAACTTCTAATGTCAGATATAAATATTTGTCCAACTTGCTCTTTTTCATGTTTCAAAGGCTTCTGTTGTGTATACCCGTAAATTTTCAAAATATTGTCCGGTGGCAGCTGTGATTCAGTTTGATCGTGGAAAAAACGTCGATTTGCTACATATATTTTATACAAAAAATGAAATTACAATTGTCTGCCTTATTGTGTCCTAAATTGGAGAGATTTTATCGTGTTTTCGTATAATGACACTTTAGACAGACTAGTCTTACTGTGTGATCAGCATTGTCGATAACATTATTACTGGTAATAGTTCATTATTGATGTTAATAAAGAACCTGAGAAATCCATTAAAAGAGTATTCCATGTGTGTGTCAAGGGACCTCGGAGGAGCCCCGCATTTAGAAGAGCTTCACGAGACTGTCTACTTGCCAGTCTAACATTAACTATTATCCACCATCCTCATAACTGGACCGTGTTGTCTGCCAGAAATGTATGACTATGAAAAGTTAGAGCTCAGTGTTTTTACTTGGTGAAATAAATTTTTTCAATGTTGATTTATTGTATTTCTTTGTGTTGTTTTCTTGTTTGAAATTGGTGGCTTGAACTTGGCCTTAAAGAAAATGTTAATAATACTCATAGGACCATTTTTAAGAAAATTGTTTTTGCTGTTCGCATTTATAACTTTATTGACAGCAAGTTTAAATGTTACTCTATGAACCAAATAGTGTTCATTGATTCCTTTTGGGGTCTGTTAATGATTTTCAATTAGTTTCAACAGTTTGTTAGTTTTATATCACAACATTACATTGTTATCATTTTAGTGTGCTAATTATCGTTGCTTTTTTCCCTGTTAAGTGGTACTTGGAACCATTTGCCATTGTGCTGAAATATACAAATTAAATACAGATGAAGCTTTCTCCTTCCACTAAGTCTGGTATTCCATTGCTTTAGGTGTTGGTTTTGCTGGCGGAAATAGTACATTAACCTCATTTCCTAGTTTTGTTATTGGCTATCTTCATATTGTGGAAATATTAACTTTCTTATAACATTGTTTTTTTGTGAACGCCCTTTTCAAGTGCTGTGTATCAGTTATCAACAAGTTTTCTCTTGAGTTGTGAATTCTGTGTTATTAAGACATATAATGAGTCACTGCTGTAAAATTTAAGATTGTCTGTTGTTTTAAAGTGATATCGGTGGCAATGATTCGTTCTTGAGATCAACTCCAAGACGGCTGCACAACCTCAACGGTTGCAGTCCAACACTTTACTTGTTGAGCTAGTGCCCAACGTGGCAAGTTTCCGAGTATTTTAAGGTGGCTGTAAACTATAAACCCACTTTCCACTCACAAAAATTATAAGTTGTAAAATTGGTCTCAGATTGTCCCTTAGTCAAATTGGTGATGATTTCATGGCTTCAAAACAACTGGCAGTTGTTTGAGGTCAGAGTTCACAGGTTAGCATGTCATTTTATGCGTCAGGGATGGTCCCAACAAGTAGCAAACTGTCAGTTCATTGCAGAACCAGAAATCACTTCTCATTTTAGGAAGCAGGCCCATAGCCAGCATTGTGCAGGGAGGGTGGTTCAAATTTCTAGAACAGTGGACCTTTGATATTTTGCAAACGTCGTCACTGTAGAGTTTTAGTAAGGCCCTTGACGAAGCTTAATTAGGGGGAAGGGAAATCTGTATACACAGCAATGACTCAGTTCTAAGTTCCTGAGATGAGACAGAATTTGTAATTCTAGAAATAAGGATGCCGTGATGGTTGCTCGGAAAGAATGCGGGACTCAAATTCGAATGTAATGTAATCCAGAAAAAGAAAGTTGTTGCGTTACCTCCTGCCAAATTTTCAAATCAGGCGTTCTTAAATGAGTGATTACACCTCATTACATACTCGGTTGCATTTTTGCGTGTTTAAGTTGCTTACATCGCTAGAAATGGGAACAGCCCACTACAGGTATTCAGAAGGTTCACTACTTCAAAGGTTCACTATTCCGAATGTTTCAAAGGTTCACCGCTTTGAAGCTTCACTACTGCGCAGGTTCACTACTTCGAAAATATCTAAGATTTCGGATTCGGGTGTAATTTTTATACTTTTACGTGCAAAAGTAAACAATACTTTGGTTATTACGTAAATCCACTGAGTGGTGTACCTATACTGAATACAATGCCCAGATATAAAACAGCTTGTCTGTATTTCATGCACATACAAAATTTCCCACATGTCTTTATATGTAAAATTAGTGCGTACTTGCATTTTTAAAAGAATAGGAATATTGATGAATTTTCAACCAAAATACATTCATCAAATCCATGTCAAGGTCGCATCATTTCACAGCGCGACTGAAAAGTTTAGGGCCGCTGCGCCTCACTCTCACCCACCGGAACCATGTGCACGACCGAGTCAGTCAATATTAAATGTAGTTAGTAGGCTACCCAGTCCCTGCCTGTCTTCAAAGTCGGAAAGTCAGAGAGCCCCATTCAGTCTTCTCAAATTTATAACTGCCATAGCTACAGCCCTGACCCGTGCCTCAGATGTTGTCCCTGCTTGAGAAGGAGTCCTTAGATTCAAGAATTATGATCGGCAATGATTGGGCCTGTCAGCTCATTTGTAAACAATGTAATCAATGTTTTAAGAAGGGTCGCTGTGCCTCACCCTTACCCACCAGAACCACGTGCACAGCCGAATCATCAAAACTAAATGTAATTAGTAGGCTACCCAGACCCTGCCAGTCTTCATAGTCGCTAAGTCGGAGAGTCATTGGTTGCCACATCCAAAAGCCGTGCCCCTGATGTTGTCCATGCTTTAGAACAAGTCATTAGTAGATTGAAGAATCACGATTGGCAGTGATTGGGACTGAGCTCATTTGTAAACAATGTAATAACATTTTTAAGAACTGTTCAACTCTGACACACCCTTTAAATGGTTACTAAATGGACACAAATGCAATACTTTATTCATCTCAGTTCCGAATCATTAGCAAACAATCAGGGTAATGATCTGTCGGAGTTCAGGTTTCAGAATTGTGGACATTCGAAGTATTGAACTTTTCAAGGTACAAAACCTTGGGATTAAGTGAACCTTAGGAGTAGTGGACATTGGGAGTAGTGGACCTTGGGAGTAGCGGACATTGGGAGTAGCGGACATTGGGAGTAGCGGACATTGGGAGTAGCGGACATTGGGAGTAGCGGACATTGGGAGTAGCGGACATTGGGAGTAGCGGACATTGGGAGTAGCGGACATTGGGAGTAGCGGACATTGGGAGTAGCGGACATTGGGAGTAGCGGACATTGGGAGTAGCGGACATTGGGAGTAGCGGACATTGGGAGTAGCGGACATTGGGAGTAGCGGACATTGGGAGTAGCGGACATTGGGAGTAGCGGACATTGGGAGTAGCGGACATTGGGAGTAGCGGACATTGGGAGTAGCGGACATTGGGAGTAGCGGACATTGGGAGTAGCGGACATTGGGAGTAGCGGACATTGGGAGTAGCGGACATTGGGAGTAGCGGACATTGGGAGTAGCGGACATTGGGAGTAGCGGACATTGGGAGTAGCGGACATTGGGAGTAGCGGACATTGGGAGTAGCGGACATTGGGAGTAGCGGACATTGGGAGTAGCGGACATTGGGAGTAGCGGACATTGGGAGTAGCGGACATTGGGAGTAGCGGACATTGGGAGTAGCGGACATTGGGAGTAGCGGACATTGGGAGTAGCGGACATTGGGAGTAGCGGACATTGGGAGTAGCGGACATTGGGAGTAGCGGACATTGGGNTTGGGAGTAGCGGACCTTGGGAGTAGCGGACCTTGGGAGTAGCGGACCTTGGGAGTAGCGGACCTTGGGAGTAGCGGACCTTGGGAGTAGCGGACCTTGGGAGTAGCGGACCTTGGGAGTAGCGGACCTTGGGAGTAGCGGACCTTGGGAGTAGTGGACATTCGGAGTAGTGGACATTCGGAGTAGTGGACATTCGGAGTAGTGATACGTAATCTTGGAAATAATTACCATCAAGTTTGTTGCCCATATGAAGTCTGCGAGGCTGTAACACTGATTGACAAGAGAAGACTTTCGTCATTGACCAAATTTTTATTAGGTTAGTTTAGACCTACTTTTCCCTAATAATGTGAACTGAACATTCATGTCATGGTTGTCTCAGTGCAAGAAAACACTGGTTTTTGAGCAACAACAGAGGACTGCCTGTAGTGAACTTACCGTCGGCGTGTATTGTATTTAAAAGAATGGCACGTTGCATGTCAATCCACAAATGCACAACTGTGGACAACATTTGACGATCTTTTTCAATTTGAAATTTGAAAATGCCTGCACTTTACTGTACTATGCTAGCAAGTATACCAAAATAGCAGATAACTAACCTATTTTCTGGTATTTTGTTTCTTGGTTGATTTTAAGGCATTCATGCCGTACTACTTTTTGTTACCTCTCACGCTCCTCTTGTTACCATATGGTGTAGCCACCATGCACGTTTAATGCCGATGAATAGCCTCCTCTAAATCGTCTGCATAATCCTGTCATCAGTATGCAAACATCACTCGGGTGAAGTTGGCCGGGTACAGCCCGATGATTACGAACAAAGCGCTTTTCCAGTAAATTCAAAATTAATCACTAAGTTATCATTGTACGGTTGTTAGTAGTACCAGTAGCTGCAACAAGTTTTTTGCTGTTGTCCATCTATATCCTGTCTTTAACAGATAGGCTTAGGGGCTGGACCTTTTCCGTGGGGGGTTTGATCAAGTCCCCTGACTCCCCCCCCAGTTGAGACCATTTTTATAGAGATGAGCAGAGTTTAAATCAAAGGTATTTAACTGGCAAGGTCGCCAGCCTCGATTTCAGTTTATTCTACACAGATTACTGGAAACACTTCTTGGGAGTTTGTGATTTCTGATAAAATCACAAAACACAAAGGAATTTTATAGCTCTGGTCAAACTGTTCAAAGTCTACCTGACAATAAGAAGTGTATCTTACCTGACTATAAGAAGTGTTTTTTTCATCCTTAAAAGCAATTGTGTTGTTTACGTTGAAATAGTGTGCTCACACCGAGTCACTTGCTGGTCATTTGATCTCCGTTATTTTGCTCCAGCACCAAATATGGAGATTTACAAATTAGTTTAAATTTCAATATTGGTATTCATTTAATTAATTACATTCTCATGAAATGTTTTCAAGCCACTTCAATTTCAATTGGGATTTTGGAGCCATTGTATTTAGAACAAGGAAGATAGCCTCTGGGTGTGCAGTGTGATCTTGATATCCCCTGGACAATAGTCTGCTAATGGGACCTAACACTTTGTTCTAATCCACTCAACACTCCATGTTTAGTGTAGGCACTTTTGTGGCATAGCCAATTGTTAAAAAAATCTCCGTTCCTGCACCTCGTAATATTTCGTTGCTGATCATCTTTCTTCAGGATTGGTAAGAGATATGAAAGTCAATGGTGTTTGCGTGGACCTTGGAAATTAGATTGTCAGGTGGCATTAGGACTACTGAGCCTAATCCATTCATGTTTTGCCAAACTGAGTTTTTAATCAAAATTTTCCCTGTTAAGGTTATTGTTTTTAAGTTTTGTTAATATTTGCTGTAATTTGCATTTCAGTGGCCTTTGCTGTTGTTTGAATGTTGTTTTTCAGTCCTGCCTTTTGCTAATTATATGTATGTAGGTATTGGATGTGGGAAGAGAGCTCAATTAATCACAACTTGCTTTTGATCTGACATGATCGCCTGAAATCTATACATGTTCAGTGAACTTAATCACTTGTTGTTATAGTTTTATGGCTTTTACTACATTTTCTGGCTTTCAACAGTATTAAACTGTAACAATAAAAAAATCGCTGTCTAGCATACAAAAAGGTAAATCACCATCAGATTGTGACTAAATGTCATTACTAACTCGTGACCAGGCGAAATTCCCAGGTCAGCAAACAGGAATTGAGGTCGCCAAATCTTGTTGGCAGGCATTGAAAATGAAATGAGTTACCATAAGTGAAATCCGGTGAACCAAGGTCGCCTGGGCGACCCACCTGCTGAAGTAGGCAAGCACGTACAGCCCTTCTGTTTTTTGCTGAACAAATCCGACTTCCATCTGGCGTGCATTCAGTAATGCCAGGACCTACGCTTGGACCTTGCTAAAATTTAGCCAAAGTTACGTGTTTTCATTTAAAATACACTGCAGTATCTCTCGTAATCTCGTTTAGTCCTGCTTTTTAGCGAGGTCCTAGCGTTTCTGAACAGAAGGCTGTTTTTTCCTGTTGTATTTTGAGTGCATGTTTGTATGTGTTGTCTTGAGTGGTGACCCTAGGATTATTACCAGGTTGCCAAACCATAAGTGAGGTCCAGCGTTGGCAACCATCTAGCCGCCAAATTGAGCCCTGATACTGTACTCGACAGTGTTCACTTAATGCCTATTTGCCCTAATGCTCATTCCTGAAATTTTCAAATTTTCACTTTTAAATGGCTATGCTTGGCTTAAGACCACTCCGTTACACAATCGAGACATCTACAAAAGCACTGGTGCCTGTTCAGAAATAGGTCAAATTAATACCAATCTATAAATTGTGGTTTCTGGCTAGAATTTGAGTCGCGTTTAGACTTTAACTTTGACATGGCGCAACTAACACAGATGAAAGTTGTAGGCAGGAATGTGGAGTGCTCATGCGTAAAATTGCAAATTGCTGGAGTCACAGTTTATTATTATTGTTGTTGTTGTTGTTGTTGTTGTTGATGCCCCCCCTAAAATTCTCCCAGATTCCATTTGGCAGTTGGGGGTTGCGAATGTCTGAAGGGCAAAATCCTGGCTAACACTCTGCCCTGCACCCACCCCCCACTCAAAATCCTGGATCTCGGTGCTCCTGGTTTTGGATGTGGAACCCTTTTATTTTTTTAATACAGTGAAATAGCGTTCCTAATTAGTCATGATATAACCATGGAACAATTGAAATTCATTGATTGCTTCAAGAGATATATACACCACCTTTGAGTTGACATATTACAGGTTTAAAGTTTGCTATTTCAGCTTAGCATAATTCAGCAGTGCATGAGTCTTAAAAGGCATTTTGCCTAATTTGGTATATGAAGAGACATTGAAATATTCATTTAGTTTTGAGGTGCAGGCTTAGTGACTGTTCAATTTCTGTGTTCCGTGACAGTTTTTAAAAATGGGGAACATGTCGGCCATAGTAATTAAGGCAAATGGTAATTGCACACATTTCCATTTGATAAAGTGTTAATCGATGCATGTTTTACCAGATCTTGTCTGCAGTTATTATGCTAATTCATATGCAGTGGTTTTCTTATGGGCTGCTTAAACCACTACAGTCAATAAAACATCAACAATTTAGTCAATTCCTACAGTAGACATATCTTCCCCATCTTTTACTGTGTATACCGGTGACCTCTTGTGGTCAGGATTTAAAGCTGATTCATGCTTATTAAGTATTGGATAGCAACTTCTTGTGTTATTACATGCGCGCACCCAGCCTAAAACATGGGGGCTCGAATTTTGAGAATGTGGACCATTTACTAAGATTCACGGGGTACATATTCGCCGAATTTTGATAGTTCTTGCCTTTTTAATGGACTTTTGTTTGATTTTCTACCTTTTTGGAGTTTTTGTTTCTCTGAGGCGGACATTTTTGCCCACTTTGCCAAATGGGGGAGGCTCGTTGGAGCCCCTGAGCCTCCCAGGGTGCGCGCTTGTATTACACAACAACAAGGCAAGTAGAAAAGCGTATTAATCACTCACCGATCTTCTCCTTGGTGAAGACTTGAAAGAGTTTAATTCGCACGCATTCTCTTGGATTTACATTTGCCCACACAGTTGCTTTAGTTTGGTGTGTAAACTTATAGTTCTTGTAAAAGTAATTCTTCCATAGGTGGATTGCAGTCATTGAATTTTAAAAGGGAACGCTACCTTATAGGATTACTAAAATAATATTTTGAACATTTTTTTCTGATTTTTATGACAAAATAACTCCTCAAACGGGAAGAGTGATGTGGTGAGGAAGTTCCAACAATGTTGGTCGGTTCAAGTGAGGTGTGTTGTCTCTCTTTTCCTTTCTAATAACTGTGCTCTCTGTCTTGGGTCTCGCCTAGGTACGTATGGTACTGTATCTGAATTTGCTGTTTGACTTGGGCTGTGATGTCAATGACAGGTAATGAAAAAGCATTGTTTACATAATGCGACTTAAACGTTACACTTCAAGTTTGGAGAATCGTTTAAGTTACTTTTGCTTTTATGGAAATTCAATGAGGAGGTTCAAAATACCATATTAAGGGAAAATGTACCAAAGTGACCAAAAATGCTTTTAAAGATAATGTTGCCCTTTATTACTTAGGGCAGGTCACTGCCTTGCGTTGAAATCTGAACAAATTCCGTTT
This sequence comes from Phoronis australis, assembly GCA_002633005.1. NCBI lineage: Eukaryota > Metazoa > Phoronida > Phoronidae > Phoronis > Phoronis australis. The sequence goes on along the minus strand of NMRA01000003.1, from coordinate 2,126,861 downwards.
ATTGTTTTTTATATCAATATAAAGTTTTGTAACTGCAGGTGTTGAAAGTTAATCCGATTATCATTCCGATAGACTTTCTAATCATTGGTTCAAAGCTAGCAGTTGCCTTTGGAAGTGATAAAGCATGCTAGATATTTCAGTCGCCAAAAACGGCACTTCAATTTATTATGCTTGTATGATGATAATATTGACATTTTGGAATTGTTATTTTTCACACCTGGACTGAGGCTCAATAAATAACGGTATGACACCAGTGATGGTCGTTGCTATTTTTTACTTGTAATATCTGGTCCTCTGTTCTGCAGGCAGGTAATGTTATCAAAGTTTTGTCCAAGTGCAAAAGTTGGTATTAAAAGGTTTGCTGTAAACATGCCTCATATTTAAAGCTCTTGATAACCATTTTCCTGAAAATTGGGTGCTATTTCGAAATAAATGAGAAGATTTAATCATTTAGAAAGCATGTTCAAGATTTCCTATCATTGGTGACTATGTTACTTGTACAGTTATACTCCACTTCTTTTGCACAAAGGTTATTGCTAAACTTTTCTTTTCCTAAATTTCGGTTGGTTGTCTTGCTGCAAATAATGGGCACTTTCTTAATTTTTATGCTCGACAAATAATTCAAAAAGATTTAAATGAGAAGTACCGGCGCATAATTTTTGTTCAAGTCATTGATGACAGATTAACAGAAAAAAAAGAAGAAATAAGCAGAACTTCACTCCAGAAATGCGGAAAACAAAAACGGAGTTAAAACAATTTAAGAGGAACTTTCAGTGGGCAGCGTTGTTTTTCGAAGTTATGCCAAATATTTTCATTAAACTTATTGCTTTTTTGCAGTTAAAATCGAAAGACTTGTACTGTGCTACAAAAACTATTTTTCTGAGATGGATTGGTGGATCAATTTATGTGAACAAAAGCACCGAATTCAACGTTTGTGGCAAGGATATGGCAATTAGCTATACAACGGTATCAATTTCTGGCGGAACTTTGTGCAAATGTTAAACAACAATGACTTATGATTGTATTTCCGCTTTTCATGCTCTGCCGAGATGTTCATGGGCAGAGTTAATTTTGTTAGTTCCTAGATAGCTACTGTACCGTTCCAATAGAACTCTTCAATGAGTGCTTTCATTTCCGAGCACGTTTCCTTCGGGGGAAACGGATAATCCCTGGAGTCAGGTGTGGTCCTGAGTTTTAGTTTTCTTTGTGGCTTACTCTCGCCCAAATTGTGATGCATGAAAATTGTGGAAAATGGCCAATCATTTCTGAAACGTGGTTGATGAACTGACAGCAAAAATCAATCCAAACGATGTTCTTGATGCATTTGGCTAATTGTAGGAAATATTGTGTTAGCAATCATTTTGAGCTGGTTTTGAATTTGGTATCTACATAAATATCATACTCAATTGTGCGGTCTCCGGTTTACCGTCAAAATTAAATTGTATGTACTGTACCCTTACATTTGTTTTTCAGAATCTTTGATGTGTAGGTGAGATGTACTCCCTATATGGTCGTTCATCATGGAATATTATTGTGAGTTTTTATTGATTTCTTTTATCAAAGTAACGAACTTTGTCCAGCAGATTCTCAATATAGTCATGACTACACTTAGTTGACATTGTTAACTTGGTCGCTCCTTTGACAATTGATATCAGTTTAGAGCGGTTAAAATGTGACTGTCACTTCCTACCTATTTACACATTACTGTTCTTTAGCCTTTAATACTGTACAAGGATAAAGGAGTTGTCAGCAAAGCATTTAACATGTTTAAGGATGATGATAAGGTTATCCCACTTGCTGATAGTACTATCAATCAATGTAAGTAGGTGTGTATGATTGATAGATATGTTGACAGGGTGCAACCATGTTCCTTGCTTAAGTGATGACCCTGAATGTGAAATGATATGGTTCACAGGTAAACCGTGAACAGACACAACCGCATAGCAGGGCAAAAACAACTGTTTAGTGTTATGACTATCTATGCATAATATTCATGTAGACTACTCAGTCAATTCACTGTCATGGTCTTAACCGCATTCTAGGCTTATAAAGTTGTCACTTGGCTCAGCCCCAAATTATGATCCATCACTACTGTGAAATTTCTTTGCAGGGAATGAATCAAGAGTTCATGTCTTGCGAAACTGCATCTGGTGGTGTTCTATGCACAGGTTGCGCCAGTGGCAGGTCCTATAGGGGTACACACAGAAGCTTTTTACGGAAAGGGGGGCCAATGGGGCGACGGCTCTGGGCATCCATATCGGGAGGTTGGGGGCATCCAGCCACTATTATAAACATTCTGAAATGGTAACTGATTTGTAGTTAATTTGAATAGTTTCCATTTATTTTATGTTTCATCTATTTTACTTCTCTTAGCAATATGTTCCTTGCATATGAGTAGGTTGAGGGGCATCCAATAAAAGAATCGCCGGGGTATCTCCAAACCTTTGCATGCTACTGTCATGTTAAAGAGTGACCTCCCTCCCCAGCACTGAGGTCAGTGGACAATTAAAGTCATTGAAGTGTAGACTCCCATAGCGTCAACAGAGTGGAAAGTGTTTTGCATGTGAAACTGTATGTGTTCAACATAAGTCTCCATCCACAGTTGTTTGACATTTTAGAATGAAAGTGTTGTTTCAGTACCCGTCTCCTACCACTATTGGGTTTTTACAGCAACATGATGTATGCCTGGGTGATTACTTAACACCAATATCATAAACGTATAATATATTACTTCTCTTAATTGTTTATCATCCCGGTTTTGAATAAAACAACATTTTGTCTTCATTAAAACAAGACTGAGTAAATTTATGAGTTCTCCATCTAATGGAAGTTACCAGTATTTTCAGTGTCAGCGCCATCAAGTTGTTGTTGAACTCTCAGGCTATTTGTCTTGTTACACTTGGGGGTCTGACTGTTGGGAGTGGTAGCACATTCATCATGGCTGAATGGGGAGTAGACAGGCAGTGTGTGATGTGTTAAATACATCTGACACTTCCGTCAGCAAACAGCAATTATTTTATCTTAATTGGGATTATTTTAATGTTATGTTTATGCCAGTAACAGAATTTTGATTGTGGCTGTAGTGACTAGACTCAGAACACTTTGCAGCACATGTACCAGGACAACATGCAGAAAATGTTTATTCTTGTCCATTAACAATGACATTGTTTATTTTTGAGGTTAAATATTACCATTACCTTGCTTTGTGTTAATTGCACTAAGATTTGAGGCAAGAGGAGGCACTACATACTGTAGGCCTAAATACCAACACCATATTCACGGGTGAGAAACAACATGACCGCTGGCCCTCTAAATCGGACTGACTCACCCAAAACAGGTCCTCCGGGGATCAAATGGGACCGCCGCACCAAAAAATGGGACTGGCACACCTAAAAACATGACCGCTCCACCAGAAAACAGGACCGCCGGGGACTGAACATGACCGCCGGACAAAATGTAGTTATCAAGGCTTTTGTATGATACTGCGGGTTACGACATAATTGGTCGGCTAGCTGTGAAAAGACTCGCCAAAATAAAACTTGGTAGCACTGCGTTATTGAGCTCCGTTACATCCCCAAAATTTCCCACAGCCCGCCGGGGTATAGTTCTGCTCGTCACCTCGTCACGTGAAACTTATATCAACATGTAGAGCTAGCGAGTGGAGCAGGCGCATACAAAATCTAGGAGTTAATCAACACTCACCTTGCAGGTTGCAGCCGCTTGAGTGAAAAACAATCTAATGAAAATCATTTGTTTGCCCATTGTAAGAAAAGTTTGTCGCGCTCGTGACATGAGCACGCGCCATTTCCTAAAATTTTGCAACATCTTTCGGAAGATGATGACTCAACTTCGCATCACACCGATTTGTTCTGAAATTTGGTTTGCTGGTATTGAAATACTAAAAACTTATGACGAAATGAAACCAGTTCCGATAATTTGTTGTGCCATGTACGCAACCTCGTAGAAGAGAAGAAGAGCTGACTGAAGAATCGGTGAAAAAAGGAACTGGTCAATGTTAGCCGACCTAAAAGAACGCATCTCAAGCAGAATAACGACAGAATGACAAATTTTCCCGGCGAGTGCCGATAAATAATTTAGTGTACTCTAGGAAGAGTGTCATTAATAACACTAATTCGGTGAAAATTTATATGTGCAGTGTTTTACCCACATCGGCACTAAGCTGTATATTTAGTATACTGCTTTGCCGCACAAAGGCTAGTAAGGATGCTTCACCAGAGAACCAGAACGCCCGTCCTAAGTTTTTTTCTTGACTAAAACGTCACATTGGAGAAAACGATTTTCATTTTGTTCCAAAACTTGCGCAGTGGATAAAGTTATAATTATTTAGCTCAAAAGCGTGCAACGTGGTTGGTTTGTGGTTAAAACTCAAAAGCGCCGCGTTTTACAAAGCAAAGTGTCCTGTAGCGCACAAAAGATTTCGTTGGAGTAATCGGCACAAGACCTGCATATGCATACGTATATAACTCCATTGTATGATCTGTGTAGGCCTACCGATAATAAATCTTAGCTTGTTTGTCACTGCGGTATCAATCCCCTGCGGTCATGTTCAGTCCCTGGCAGTCCTGTTTTCTGGTGGGGCGGTCATGTTTTTAGGTGCGTCAGTCCCATTTTCTGGTGTGACGGTGCCATTTCATCCCCGGAGGTCCTGTTTTGAGTGAGTTGGTCCGATTTAAGAGGACCGGCGGTCATGTTGTTTCTCACCCATGATATTGCCTCACTTAATACCTTGTGAGCTTGGTTCCACAGTCCGCCTGTATTGAAGCATACTGCCATCGTCAGTCCACCAATAATCTTCATAAAACCCATTCAGCTATGCAATGGGAAAGGCCCTAATCAGTGCTATGATTCATGTATTACTATATTAAGAATACTTTGTCTCAAATAAGTCCTGTATTTGCTTGCAAAGGTCAAGCACTCCCTTTAATAGAGTTAGCAGCTCTATTTTGGTAGCTTGTCGATTTACACATGGAATCAAGCAAAGTAGACTTGTTGTTTTAATAATGCTAAGTTGATGATTTGATTTGATTTTCTGTCTTTTCCTTAACTTGATTTGGAGTCCGTCCTGGTTCGGATGTCAGTCATTGTTAGCAACTCAGAGGGAAATTTTCTTTGCAAGTTCCAAGTATGCTAGAGCTTTGTTCAGACCCTCCACCAGGCATATGTGGCAGTCATCCATTTGATCACTGAGGGATGGTTGCGATGGCATGGTACGACACAGTAATACCCATAATGCTGTCCATCTATAGGTCACTTATCCCCATGCTTGTACACTTTTGCCCTGCTAATCACTATTTTGCATTGACATTAAATGCTTTTCAGATGACTCCAGCTGCTGTGGTACCTCCTGGTGGCAGTTGTTTTGCGTCCATGACTGTTTCTTTTACTAAACCCTCTGCAAGATATTTGTTAAAATTGACAGGTTTATTTTTACGAAGGTGAAAACGGAAGATGACTTTTAGACGGATTTGGGATTTGACTATCGCTGTATCCCCGCAATTTTAGTTTATTCTGTTTTCCTTTGTATTTTTGGAATTCCTTAACAGTTTTTTAAGTTTCTACACAAGAAGCGTTGACAGCTTTTGGTTTTCAGGTGGATTTGACATAATGTATGCTGCCTAGTGGCCACTTTTTTATTTCTGGGTTTTTGACATCTGCCTCCGCCCAATCACTCTAAGAATCGTAATAAAAATTGGCATAATGCCTTAAAAAGTACAGCAATTGACGAGCCATGCACTCAGACTGTCTGCATTGCGCAACTTCTTTACAGCATGACATCTGATTTGACCAATTATTTTTGTGAACTTCTGTTTTATGAAAATTGCTTAAAAAGGTTTCAAAATAGCTTCCACAGTTAGTGAACATGTCAAATTGTCTAAAATCCTTTTAGACGAGGAAACATTCCGTTTTGATTGAACCATTTTTCGCACATTTATTTTTTCTGCGCTATTGTGATACAAAATATATTACATAGATTAGAAAGTGTAGTTAATGAAAGTGAGGTACTAGAACTAGGTGCGGCTTTTTTTGCATGTCCCATTCACACCTCACTATGGGATAACAAAACATTGAATGTCAATCTTGTAGGCAGACTGGTCACAAGAGTCCATCTATTTTAATAAATGGACTCTTGTGACAAGCCTAAGTGTAAATCACAACTGTTTGTTAAAATAAATTTGTGGATGTTAAAGTAGTTGAATAATTCCTTTTGTTAAAGTTAATCTTATCATGAATGTTGAAATGCTTTCCAAGTACTGTGTGGCCAGAAATCAACTTATTTTATGTTAATATGTGGATTGTGTGTGCTGGTATTGCTGTACACCATCAGTATCAGTCAGAGCTACTTAGCTACTATAAACACCCACTTTATTTAGGAGGGTATTTGTATCTTACAAATCAATGTCATGGCATTCTTACTCTTTGTTTGAATTCAGGTTACAATAAATCAGCAGGAATTTCCCTTACAGCTTTTTGCATTGTTGATTAACACTAACCTGCTGTGACAAGGACAGCTGGGCCAAGTCTGAAATAAGGACCTACCAATTCTTTTCTCAAATCTAAAAAATGAACCACTTCTTGTCAGAGAAAGGAATAAGACAAGTAACAAGTAATAATGAAAAAGGTTTAAGAACAGCGAAGTTACATAAATCAAGTTTGTTTTTGCTGAACCGAAGACAAGGCAAAGGTTTATTGTCCCTTTTTCAGCTATAAGGTCAACCCTTGAGGCCAACTTATGACTGTGAGGGAGGTTTTAACACATGTCACAACTGTTTCGGTGAGAATTAGGCAAACTTACTGCAGCCACTTTCAACTGCAGCAGTGCAAAGGAACACATGGTTTCCAATTACTGCAGTAGAAAGCTGGTGATGAATTAGTCTTAAATCATATTGGACAGGTGGGTATGAATATATCCTGTGCTGAGTGAAGATTTAGATAATGTGTTGGCACCATACTGTCTTTGTTTTAAACTAATTGCTTGCTAACTTGTCAGCAATGTCAGGTTTGATTTGTCTGAATGTTTCAATGCACAAGATGCCATTCTCTGTTCTCATTGGTCAACATGTTTTCTGTCAGTAGGTGTCTCTGATAGTCTTTTTTGAAAGTTTTTAGGCCATATATCTCTATTTTCTAACTTATCCTCAAAGATGTTTGAGATTGTAATGCCCCAATAATTATCAGGTACGAGGCAATTGATAGCACCAATTCATGCATCTTAGAGGCATTTCACAATAAAATATCGATAACATAGCATTCTTAAAAGTGAGCTTTGAGGTTTTGTAGCAATTAAGATTTTAAAGTGGCATTAATCCCACTGTTTGTCTAAGAAGTCAAATTTTGATTTGGACCACTTACCACTATGAAATTGATCTCAACTTTTCCTTACCCGTTTGAGAAGGGTTTTAGGTCTATTAAAGAAGTTGAAAGAATTGACTTCATTATCGCTTAAGACCTGTATGAAAAATGACACACCATGACAAGTCAACTTGTAGAGCCTCGTCTCCTTCAATAATGAACTGTCAGTTCTTTCCAAGCCCAAATATTAATTTGACTAAAGAACAATTTGAGACCAATTACATATTGATAACCAGTGTAAATAAAAAAATTGTGCATTCCAAATTACATGGTATCGGTTTGTGACAATATATTTATCCCTACTCATATGATCTGATGTGATCAGAAGATTCTGCTTGAGTCTCGAAACAATGGAGAGTGGTTTACCCTGTAAGTCCATCCCAGTTGAATGACAGTAGTACGTAGTATTTTGATACAGAATCTTCAATAGAAAATTCCTTGTGTCTCTGGTCATAGTAGAAAGATATGAATTTTGACAAATTTGGTTGGGTATATAAATATGCCATCTTTTTTCAAAAAGGTTGCGTCTGAATCACATGTGCTTGAGTTGATGTCTTCCTGTTTCTTTTGGGTACCGTGTCTAATGTTTTCACTTCTAGCTTACAGTGCGAATAATTTGTGAGGAACAGGTCTGCCTTACTGACTCGTGAGAACACTATAAATTCAGGAATTACAGATCTACCTCACGAGTACGTTATGAAAGGTATTCATATAGCATCGCATGGGCACTGACCGAGAACAACTTGATGCATGCTTTCGATCATTGCAGGCATCTAGGCTCTGGAATTGTGTCTTGCCTTCTAAATGATCCATATATATCTTGCGGAGCTCTTGCAGAGTTCATGTGGCATTCATCTGCACACCCTAGAATGACAGGTTTTAATTGTACCGCTTTTGTAAAAACCTTGAGAAAAGACTTTGATGGGGCTGTGGCCTTTAAAGAACAGTTTATGAAGGCTGGATTCCTGTATGGTCCCCTTAAGTAGCCATAGGAAACGTTCAAAAGGTTCTCCGCATGGTGTTCAATGCCATTCATAAGAGTATTTATGATGGAGGTTATATCAAAGTCGTCTGCTTATTATTTATTAGGGTTCCGTTCTTTTGATGTGAGTTATAGTAAGAGTTCTGAATATTATAATGTATTATTACAGTCTGATCTGAATGTCATTACTGGTTTTTATGGTCCTCACCCCACTATGGTAAAATTGCACCCACTTAGACAAAAATAATTGTCAGAATCCATTATGGTTCATGTCCAAAGCTTCCAACGTAGTTGTGAATATTCATAATTTTTCAAATTTTGATCTGATGGTAGCTATGGTAAAAAGCTTAAAACTGATGAAGCATTATTTGGTGCTTCTGCTGCACTTGTCCGGCATATATTGCGTTCCAAAATTGGTGAGATTTTTAATGTATTAAGTCTTCATTGACAAGTTCATCGATTCTTTTTTTTTGCTTAATTGAGTATTCTGAAATGTTTCTCATCCATTTCCTGATTTAGATGATTCAAGCCCCTGCTCAATGTGGACATGACTCAAAAGCGTGTATGTCTTTGCAACTTTCTAGATCTGCTGGCGTCATCTGTTGGGGTTTCTGTCCAACATACTTGTAACATGTGTTAATTCGATCGAGTGAATCATTTTGTTAATGAAGGAGTCAATGCTAAAACAAGCTCCCTATCAAACTGATGAATACAGCTGTGTTGATCATTATCATTATATACATCTACTTGACCATTTATCATTTTAGGTGGGAAATAGACTGCAGGATGTGTGCAGTCATTCAAACTAACAGGCATATGTATTTTTATGTCAGTGATGGCAAATTAAGTGAAAACCAACCAGTTAATGTTTAATGTAAGCTTCAGCATTACTTTTTCTGTGTTGCAAGAAACCTTTTAAAGTAAAGATTTTTTAGTATTCACTGTGGAGAATGTCGAAACACGTTTGTGTAAAGAAATACGTGTTGTACGCATGCACTTGTACTGGGGTGACATATCCTTTTATTGAAAGACACAAGGCTGTTGTGGCACCCAATAAGATGGCTTAAACCAACAAATCAACTGCTCTGTCACATGTAAAAGATAGATTACAGGGTATGTCACAGGATTTGGGTACTTCATTTATTGGGTCTTTCCGAATATTGATTTGTATCAACTAAGTATAAACAGTGCACTAAAAATGCGCTTCATGGAACGCATTGCACATACACTGCCTTTTTAATGGATATTGCATTCATGACTGGCTCGCAACTTTTTCTGAATGGTCTGTTTCTGAAAAATATTACATATGTTATCATGCTGTGAGCGTAAATTTCATATAGTTGTTGACAGTTTTTGAAAGCCTTTTTGTGTTTTTGACTCCATTCTAAACTGAAATGCAACAATGGAGGTGTAATCATTTTTCTCTGTCTGTAGCTAGACTTGTTTCTTAACATGAAACATTTGTTTCAGTGTCTGGATATCTTCACGAAGAATTATATTTTGATTAGCTGTTCATTTTTGAATAATTCTTGTTCATATCCGGCAAAAGAATGAGAGCTGTCAATTATAGTCTTGCATCATTACTGTAATTAGATTTGCGTCACAAGGAAATGCATAATTATAAGCTATTACACATGACATTGATAAAAACAATTGAAAGGCTCGTTATTAATTTACTTAGTGCTCAGTGCTTTAGAGACTCCTTACAATGATCGGTGAACTAATGAGCGCATTTTCTACGAATGTGCAATCCTGTTTTGAGTCAATTTTCTGGAATGATGAAAGTTACTATGTTTATGGTGGAAATTTGAACAAGTACAAGTTACTCTTTGGACAACTTGCTCCCCCCCCAGACAATTAAAGCGTGTTACAAATGTCAATGACTGCTGAAATGTCAAGAAATAAGTCACTCTGTGTTTGTATCACAAGGAATAAATTCCTGTATAAGTATGCGAACAGTTAGCTGATTTACCCTGCTTGTGCCAAAAATGATGGATAGCTAGCGTCAAAATCCCTCAAAAGAGCATAGAACCAGAGCTTCACAACAACATTTTAAAAATGGCCATTACAGTGCCATTTTGTATCCAGTATTGACCACAGACCAATAGGTCTCGAGCTCTTCATAAGTTAAACATTAAAAAAGTTAAACATTATGCCACGCATAATGTCAATGGGAGGAGAAATGCCACCTGTAGCATGCATATAACAAACAAAAAAACAAACTTCAATATTAAACAACATACTTGGCACAGTTTTGCTGAGTAGTGTAAGCACTTGAGTCAGAGAGTGACACTTGGCAAAACAGATGCTGCGAGAACTATGGACAAGATAAATTGTATAACATTTAATTCCATATCAATGGGACAAGCAGCCTAAGAAGACCATCACAACACGTAGCCACGTGCCGGTGTCGGAATAGAATGGAAATGACTACAACAACGATGATGATTTGAAGATTGAGCCTTATGAATAACCTCATAATTGATTAAACGAACACTCGTCAGAAACTCTAAAAAATCTTCGTAGTTTGCAACAAACAACTAAAGACATCGGTTTATCTGTCTATGTAACAAATTTCAGAAACAACCTCAACGCGTAGTGGAGCAAGGGAAAGTTTGAAAAATGGCCACCCCACAGCGTCATTGGAAATGGTGATGGTGATCCTAGCAGGAGAAGGCTGCAGATAAGTATGATTTGCTCACAATTATTTTAGTACATAGAATTACTCAAATTTGTTGATTTTAGCTAAACAGGTCATTGCTACGAACATAAAAGAAAATTGAACTTGGTATTAAAACATGGCACCGAAGAAATGAATTGAGCATAAATCTGCAGTCAATTTCAAGTCAACCTTGGTACTGAATACACCTGCATGTTAACTGAACGATTCATAGCACGCATGTTATGCATGAGGTTACCAAAATATGGCATGATCGTCATTCATTCTAACAAACTGAACTGCACTCAATTAATGATGAGAATGACAGCCCACATCAGGGCATCACTTGTAAACGGAACTCTAAAAAAAGCCATAATTGAAGACATGAATGATGGAGGTATTAATTAAGTACATACTGCAGGCTACCTACAGTACACACTCGTGTGTTACTCATTTATTCAGCTAGCCTCTTTCCTTGTCCAAGAGGACGCTACTGTGCAGTCTTAAAATACTCTTAGTTTGATGAATATTTTTACTTGCTTATTTGAAAATTTATTGAGTTGGCTGATCTGTTGTTGTTCACTTTGGCATTTAACATGCTGCGACAAATATAAAACAGTGATGCTGTCACGTATCGACATCGTGTTACAAATAATGTACTATTATTACCAGGAGAAGGCTAAATGAGAGTTCGGCTCCAACACTGTTGCTCTGTTGTGAAGTTTTTATTTGTTTCATTTATTTGTTTGTGTGCACATTACAGATCGCATTTTTTGTCTGATCAACACGAAATTTACATATACAACTCGCATCTTGTTAAAAGCTCGATGCCTATTTGATGCATTGAATTGGACCAGAGATGGCGCTGTAACGATTACTTGCTGCCTGCTACGGGTCGCATTGTTTGTACAATCTGCATATAATTTACTCACAACGTGTTGTGAAAAGCTTGATATGCATTGTTTTGGGGTGATATCGGATGCAAAATGGCGTTGTTATGACAATTTTTCAAATTTCATTGTCCCTAAGACAGAATCAGTTAGTAAGTGGATCTCATCGTGGGCTCTCTGAAGTCAGTCATTGGTTGCTCTCAACAACTTATTGTTCTTACGTTATTCAAAACTGGTCTTAGTTGTTGATTGATTTCTCATGCCGTCATGTCAGCAAGGCCGTCAATGTTAGCGGCTTTGTGACTGTTGTGGGCACATTAGTATTGACTTCAGTGTTGGAGACGGTGTCATCATCTTCGTTAACTTCGTTTTTTGTATTGCTGAGGGCAGTGTGGCTGTTATTGAGTGTCGGGGCAATGTTGTGTTTTCCGAGGTCATTCTGTGCCTCGTCAATGGTGGCGTGAGCGACGTTTCTAAGGAAATACTCCCCTTTTCAGTAGATTTTGTCAAGTGCCGCTCTGTCAGAATACTTTCTTTTTGTTGACTTGATCGCTAAGTAAATTTGTTGTTGGGAGGGACAGTATTGGTTCATAACTGAAGTACTAGACATCCTGTTTTACTATGGATGGTGAGTCAGAAGGGTTTTGTTTAGGCAAGTCTTCAAATTGGGAGTGTATCAGTAAGTGTACTAGTCATGCATCTCATCTGCAGATAACTCAAAAATGTTAATGAACTTATTTTGATGAAGGTTTCAGGAGACGTGTGGGGAATGAACAAAGAACTGACCAACTTGATCAGTTTTGGAAGGTCCTAGGTATTACATATGATTTATTGTTTAGATGCAGAAAGTCAATAGAATTATTGGTACGTTCTTAGTCAGAAAGCTCCTTGCAAGGACAACATTAATAGAATGAACATTTGTGTTCGCACACAAAACAATGAAGAAGACAGTAATCACATCAAATGCTAAAAGTTTTGTTACTTGAGTGAACAGAGATCAAATCATTGGAAGTGACAAAGTGTCTATTATGGTACATCAGTAGACATAATGAAGTCAGTTAAAGGTACTTAACCTCTAATAGCAAGGGTTATCAGATTACTAGCAAGGTTAATTGATGAAAATGTCAGTAAATTAAGCACAAAGAGGCTTATAGGACAATTCACTTTTATTAACAAGTATCAAGATTTGTTTTTATGGTTGAAATATTTATTTGTGTTTTTATAGCACTTATGTTACTTCTGTAATACTTAATATTTTTCCAATTATTTGCATGTATCAGGCAAAATTGGATTTATCGAAATAAAAAATTCTGTCTGCATCCTAACATTAAGAATATTCCCCAAATTTCTAACTATTAGATAATAAGTATGAATTCTTTAAAAACTGTGATGTCGGTTATCTATGCATCTTCAAAATGGCGTCATGCAAGATCATTTTCTGCAATGTCACGAACGTAAAATCACTCGTCAAGAAATTGTGGAAAAGGCCTCAATTCGCTACATGGAGCACGATGTGCTGCGATTGAAAGTATTAGAGTCCCTTTTAATTGCTTTTAAGAAGCCTGTTTTGAATGAGCAGCAAACAGGGTCGTGCTGCACGTTACACTTGTTTGCATGACTTTCCTGTTACCCCCCCTTCATTAGTCATTTATTAGAGTATTTCACACCCGCCGTGTCCCACTGTGTGTGTCATCAGCTTATGCTCTGTGGTGGCATTACTGCGTCATTATATCTTCACTTGAGAATGAAACGAGTATGTTTCGAAATATCGTGTGTCTTTTAATTATGTCGCTAGGTCAGTTACTTTATCTATGTTCAGTCGAGAGTAGAGTTTTGTTCCGAAGGTATGAACGTAATGGAATAAAGACTGTGAACAATGAAAAGTGTCGTACGTTCAACCAATTCTGTATACTGTGATGTGCTAACAAGCACATTCCAAAAACTGAGTACTTAATTACAAAACGGGAGTGCAAGACAAAATTAGTGACTCCAAGTTGAGCTTGGAAGTAAACGGCGATCTTATGTTAATTTTCTTGTGTGGTCAAGCACTGACCAAGGACACATGGAATCCAGTAATAACCATTGTTCCACTAAAGAAACTGTTCGACTTGCGTGTATTTGAATGAAGCATCAGGTAATCCACTTAATAACGCGCCCATATGTTGGCATTACATACATGCAGCTAGAACATTCTCTACAGGGGGACAAGCACAACTACCACTCCGAGACAAACAGAACCTGGGACAAACAGACCCCGGGACACACAGAACCCGGGACACCTAGAACCTGGGGCACACAGAACCCGGGACACACAGAACCCGCGACACACAGAACCCGAGACACATAGAACCTCGTCCAATGCTCAGAAAAGTGGACTTGTAGAACCCTATTTTGCATAAAACTTGACACATAGAGCTCGAGATGCATAGAACCCAATGACCCTCAGTGAAAGCAGTTCCTTGTGAATCCAGCTCTTACTACGCAATTGTTCCAGTCTTCATGTGTACCTAAGCACAGGAAAAAAGGGTTGATGGTCCAGGCTGAGAAAATAATTGTTTAGTTACGCCTTTGGATCAGTGGATAGCCAAGCCCAAAATGCTAACATAGTCACTTTATGAAAGAACCTCGAGGTGCTTGACCTTGAGTACGCAACATTTTAAGGAGAAATTTGAATACTGTCTTCTGGCATTTTATAACAAGCCTGTTTAGACAAACACTGACACATTTCACATGACACATTACACATAAAGTTGGCAAATATTTTTGGTCTGGTTTGCATGCCACCTGTTAGCCACATGAACATAAGTCTGAAAAGGTTGCTTACACCCCAGACTAAATGAATATGACTTATTCATATAGATAGATCAATTACGATAGTCAATCTGGTGGAAGCTCCATGTGAACGCAATCTGACACAGAACGTCATCGATACTAGTGTTACTCAACCACCACCAGATCTTCAGTAGTCTAATGCACAAGATTATCAAGACCATCACAAACCATTCCGGTTGCATCTACAGAGCTGAGGTCACTCTTCATGGCATCCATCCCCCTTAGTTCTATTATTGACCAGCAGGCGGAGGTTGCAGCGGTTGGTTGCCTTAAATGGGTGTCTGAACTGTGGATGACCTACCAAAAAGTGACCAGAATCAGGTGCGGATCCAGGAATTTGCATTGGGGGGACAAAGTGAAAAGACAAGCTAAGCATGGATGTGAAGTCAACATGCAAAAAATTGACATACAGTTAATGCAGCATGTGTATGTACAGATTGAAAACAAGCTACTGCCTACATTACGTTAATCAAAACAGCCATTTTTGGGTTTTGAGTGGACTGACCTTGCAAATTCCTTGCCTGGCGGGAAATTCTAAAAATGGTAGACACAGCACCATCTTGTATCGGAATTCATCCCAAATCAATAAGCCCCAAGGGTTTTGCAAGATACGTGTGAAAAATGCGACCTATAGCCTGAGTACACACAAAATAAAAGAAAAAAAATCATGACAGTAACGGACTTGGAGAAATTTCGTTTTGCTAAATAATTGCTTGATCAAAAAAGTGTGTCCGTATGTCATGTGTAAACTGTAAGCTCATTGAAATTTACAGGTGAACACAGCACCTGCATGTGGGTTATGAGTTAAGAAGCCTTCTCGCTCTGGTCTTATTTTTATGACATGTTTTATGAATTGTGGGTCCTAGTTGTCGCTCATTACTGTTGGCTTGTCATTTTGATTTGATTCTTTTGCAGCAGTCCCTGGGGTTCTCGCCAAAAATGTATGAGAATGTGCCACTGAGGCGTCGAAATCCAGACCCCTACGCAATACCTTAGCAGACTACAACGTATTAAAAACAGTACCAAATTTGTGAATACTTTACGGTGTTATCACCCCTTAAATGGGTATGTTTTGATAGACAAATATAGTGAAGCACTACTTTCCTGTCCGAAGCACCAATAATACGATGGCGCAACACGGAGTGCTCTTTACAGAAGGAATTAGTTTTGAGACAGAAAAGTGTCCGGCATCATTCTTAGTGTTTGCAGTTGTGTTCGTAGTTGGTTTCTCAATGTTTTATTTATGTAATTCTCGGTAAGGAAATATTGACCCATTTCCCAAATACCTACCTGAGACAATACCTCTAGCCACATTAACTACACTTGAGACAATACCTGAGAGAGTTGAAATACCCAGCCGCCGAGTTGGTGGCACATCCCTTACTCAGTCCTTCTAGGGGAGAACCCTCCTATCAGGCAGTATTCTCACAACTAAATTTTGTGAAGCTAATATGTTTATGCACCTGTGTGCAAAACACCAAAGGAAAACTGTTTTTAAAATGCATATTGGTGCTATAAATATATGGGCCTAAAGTAGTGATCTGTAGAATGTCATTTCCTCACTGGAACTGCTTCTGGTAAACAAGGCAAATTAGTGATCATAGTAAAACACCTGGATTGCTATAGATTTAGAATTGACCAATTACAGGTTTAATTTATAACAATGATGTCTTTAAGGTGTCATATATCTTTAATGTATTACAAATGCATGTTTGTATGATCCAACATAAAAGAATTTCAAATCTCGGATCTTTACACATCAGTTTAGTTTATTCACATGATCTACTCCATCAATTCCTATCCTTGTTGCCATTTTACATTGAGTCGAGTGGATACTAATAGTTGATTTGAATTGAGCCCTCAAGTGGCGATGTTGCAGACACGCACATACTCCTACCACCACCTGGTGGCCTCAAGTGAGTGCTCCATATGAAAGAGCTAGGTAGTATGAGAGCCACAACCTATAATCGCTATTGTTTCAAGTTTTGACATTACTTGTTAGAATTGATGTGCAGCCTGTTTGGTTAAATGACTAGTCTACAGGTCGTAATTCATTCCATAAAACGTTCACAAATTACCCCATATTTATATTTCCCGTATTTACATGTAGATAACCTTGTGTGAGTTAAACTCTCCTCAACACCAATCAGTCATACGTAGCCTAGCCCATGGGGGCTCGCTTTTGACTGAATGATGGATGATTTATTCCCGTATCACTTTTATGGTATTTTTATTAAAATATTTCTCTTACTAATTCAACTGAGTATCATTAACTGCTAACAGGGGATTAATTTCAGTACTCATTCAATAATTTTGGTTTGATATTTTTATGATGATTTATTGTCCCCTTCTTATCCTTTTGGTGAAATTCCACAAATTGTCACAAAAGACTACTGAAGTTAATGAGCCGGCGTCATGACAATCTCAGGAAATTAATGGGAATTGTTTTCTTATACCAAATGAAACGGACAACAAAAAGATGGCTTTTCATCGCACTTGCTTTCAGAAGTCAGTAAATTTCACACTGCATAAGTACTACAGAAGCTATCGAGGGATCGTTCTGAAACCCCCTTGACCCCCACGACCCCCTCAACCCACAACCCCCTCAACCCACAATCCCCACAACCCCTTCGAACCAGTCTACACAAGCTCGACTCTGTCTGAACATAGAACGAGCGCTGACTAATGTGGGGCCGATGAGTTGGGCCGTGAGCTCGGCTGACTTTCCCTGTATTTTTTGCAATTAAGGGAGTCAATTCGGCAAGTTTGAAAGCCAAAAACAGAAAAAAAACAATACGACAAAATCAAATGAAAGATCTACCAACGTTACAAATGTCATTCCCGGCAGAGTGTAATCGTTTCGTCTGCTCTTCAGTGAATGGCACATTCAACCTCTTTTGTGGAGAGTGGGAGGAACCGACAAACTAACATTTCATCAGTAAATAAAACTGTTTGAAAAAACGAACTGTTTACTAATATGTATTTCAACGTTATAAGAAGTATATTGTAAACAAGTATACCATATAAAGCAAATACTAAAAATATGAAATTATGTACATTCGCATTAACGTACTCTCTCCCTAAGTTATGTAGAACTGGGCCATTGGTATCCGCTCGTGGAACTATTTTCGTGACAACGGTAGTGCGCTCACAATGCGCTATTTCAGATCATGTTCTCATGCCAGTGTCTGATTTTAATCACCGGACTTGAGCCAGAACAGACTCGCGTGTTTGTCTTATGGGAAAGTCACTCAGCAACGTAATAAGATTTTGAAATATGTAAAAACTGCACAAAAAGCTCTATTGTTGTGGGTTCAGGGGGTTGTGGGTTGAGAGGGTTGTGGGTTGAGGGGGTCGTTGGTTGAGGGGGTCATGGTTTGAGGGGTGTGGGGGTCGAGGGGGTTTAAGAGCAATCCGTTATCGAGTGCCAATTAGTCTTATCCTTAACTTGGTGTTACCAATAACTCCATTCAAGAGCAACCATTTTCTGACATCTAAATAGCAGACTAACATTGTTCCATACTATTGGTTTAGTCTCAGCTTTTCATTTAATTAGTCAAACACCAATACTGGAAGCAATTAAAACAACTACTATAAACCCCTGTTCTGTCCAAGAATTGTGAAGCCGAAGGCAGATTTGATCATGTTACTTTTGTAAAACCGTATTTGCCCTAATAAGTGCCCTGGATGCTTAGAAAATTTGTTTCATGGGAGGGGGCTCATATTGTAGCCTGAGGCGGTTGAAACCCATTTTCCAAATCCGGTGTAATTGGAAGCTAGGATTCATCAAATTTTCGCTCTGTGACGTGCCTGTAACCTTTGACAGACTTTCTGCAAAATTTTGCTGCATTGCTATCAAACTTCGTTTTTAAATTACGATCATTTTTCAGAAAATTGTGCTGAAATTCCAGGGCGAAAACTTGCCGACTGTTGTGTCACTGCCTCACGATCATAGATAGGGCAACTTATATTCTAGAATAAAAATACAGTTTCAACAAATTACATGAAATCCTCCTCATGTTTTCCAAATAGAGTCCCAGAGATTTTTAAATTCCTATGGAGTCTGGATTAGCAGAAGCTTAAGTTCAAATCTGCGCTAGATCGTACCGCGCAACATGGCAAAAATCTCTAGACGAACACGCATCTTGTTGTCATGTGATGTTTGTTTTGAAGTTCGTCTGTGTGTGTGTGTGTGTGTGTTTGTGTGTGTGTGTGTGTGTGTGAGTGAGCGAGTGCGTTCATATCATCAGTCAGTTCATTTGCCCGTCGAGAGTAAACGCAATGTAACGCTCTAGGTGGGTATTGTTACCTCAATAAATTAACACAAGCAGTAAAGCAGAACATGTTTTTAGGACTTGCAAGTATCATCTGGTAAAAAAATATTCAAGAATTGCCTCGGTCAGGCCGATGTTAAATGTAATTGACTCGCCGGGTGACTGGATGTGTGACAGTCTAACAACATTAATTTATTTTCCAGGAGATTCAGGTATAAGGGTATGCAAGTGGTCACTATCAGTGGGTCAGATATTTGACTTTAAAAACACCAATTATTACAGTGGAAGTTTGAAGTTAGTCACGGTTAAAAACCGACATAGCAGCGAGGCTGGTCACCTTGAAATTCCGTGCACAATGATTTTTCAGGACTGCCGGATCTTATCGATAGTGAAGACGTTAACTTTAGGTAAGGCATTATTTGCATGATTGTGTACACGTTCATGGGCTGGGTGCTAATTCAGCGAAATCTGAAAATGCGGGGGTGGGTGCTGAGGGGCATGGGTGCATATTAGGGCGAATACGGTAGTGTAAATATGGGTGGTGATTTTTGCTCCACTCTTCCTTGCCTTTTACCTGCAAGTGTTTAGCTAAATCAGTGCCAATTTACACATTTTTCTGCCTCTTACTATGCACAAACTGTAACTTCCGCCACTTGTAACATTGAGCATGCATACTCTACATTCCTGCCTACAACTTCCACCTTGCCACTGTTTCTGAGTTGTGTGTGTGTAAAACGGCCACTTGACATGGATCATCTTGTGCCATGACAGTTTGAACTGCATCACAGTTAACATCTAAACAGGGCTTATGAAAGCAGTGCACACACAGACTTTAAAGTATCCCAGAACAAGTTACTCTTAGAACGATTTGTCGCTGGGTTTGGAGGCTGTGTGGATGCTGTTTGAACTAGTGCAACTTACCCCATTCATGACAACTTACTCCACCTTATCGCGGTACGGTAATTAACTTGTTCTAGGGTAACTTGTGCCTCTTCTAATGGCTATGTGGTTGCTAAAGTAATTATTAGCTGCTATTCCATAGTCTTCTTTTGCACCCCCTGTTCTCATAATTTGTTCATTGTCATGCAAAAAGCGACAACTTTGTTCCGCCTTACCCTGTTTATCGGATATGTGTTTGTATATAAACTTAGTGGGGCAAGTTGCACCAGTGCACTGAGCTGTTCTGAGGTAGGCTGTTTGTGGAAGGGACTTCACTGGTTGAAATTACTGCAGCACTTTTATGTCCGACCTCTTTTGTTTGTGAATTAGGGAACAGAGCTGAGTTTTAGTGGTACTGGCTGCCTGTTGGTGGCAACATTCTCTTTAGCCTATTTTAGACACTGTGTAACATAGAAACTAAATCTGTCATTGAAAAAAATTCAAATTTTTCATTGTTTGAATGGGAAAAACCATTAACCAGTAACTGTAACAAAAGGATAGAGAACTTCAAGGCATTGCATAAATTGTTGTTCATTTGTCAATATAGTAATAGTAGTAGAAGTGTAATTTTTTTCTGTTCCGTTCGATTGTATTCACAGCGTATCCAATTTTTCGAAACTTGGCATGGACTTGATTGTGCATTATATAATGAATTACATGCCATCTGGCATCTGTCACTCCCTTTGCTAATAATTATAAAATCTTTTGATTGATTCTGATTAAAGTCCATTTGTTAGCATGAAATTGTTATAGAATTAAAATAAACGATCCAAAAACACATCGAACACAACTCCTTTCCAAATTAATGGCCAGTCATTGTCATGTGGATGAGTTATGCTTTGACAAAATGCCACTTTTGGAGGATCTCCTACGGCC
The DNA here is from genome assembly GCA_002633005.1 of Phoronis australis. Taxonomy (NCBI): domain Eukaryota; kingdom Metazoa; phylum Phoronida; family Phoronidae; genus Phoronis; species Phoronis australis. The sequence continues at coordinate 2,106,038 of NMRA01000003.1, read as the reverse complement.
AAGTAGAAATTAATATCAAAGAATGGTTAATTTATATGGAAATGGATGTCGAGGTGTATATTTTACACTGACATTGTTTTCCTGTTAGCAGTGGTAATGGTTGTAGAAGATTTAGTGCTGTCATTAGGCAGCCTTTTCATTCAACAATCACAAGTCTTGGTAATTATGATTTAATGCTGTAAGGCACTGTGACTTAGACTATCATTCAACATGCACACGCCATTAGTGGTCATTTTTGCTGTTTTCAAATCTTGTTTTTGGCATCCACCCCTCTATCAACCAAATCATTCTAGGGATGGCTTTGAAAATTGGCGTATATGTTTTCAGTGTGAAGGGGACATTTGATGATGGCGACTTGGGCTACTGTGGTGCTTCCTAGTGATAGTTTTGTTTTGTCTTGCGCCCATAGCTGTATCTCCTAAACGCACTGCAGGATGATTATTAAATTTAGTAAGTGTATTTATATGAAGATAACAACAGACGACGTCTTTCGGGCAGATCCAACGGACGCTGGGCCCACAAGTGACAATTTCATTTTAGTCTGTTTTCCTTTGTTTCTCTGAAGTTCCATGACAGATTTTAATGAAATATGGCACGTTGGGTGGATTGTACATTTTTACCCCATCTAGTGGCCATTTTTATGATACAAATAAATAACCCTAAAAGCACACCATTTGCAATGCATTCGCGGGCACATTTCAATGCTCCGCGTTGCTCTTGTTTAAATGTCCATCTCCTCTGCTTTAATGCACTGACAATCTGATTTCAGCCCCATGAGCATTTTTAAGCCCGAACAAGTACGGTAATATATATTATGGCACTGACTAGGGGTATCATTAGTCATTCAAAGTGATTAGTGATAATTTTGAATAAGGTGGTTCTTGCTATATCAGTTGACCTCACAAACACACTTTGGAAAATATGTTCTACTGGTAATTTGGCAAACATTAAATGTGTCTTAATTCTTTCTACTTTTTGTGAACTCAGGTAATATACATCTAAGCTATTGTTTTTTCCTCGTCATTTGGTAATTTATGTGGCCTGCAGGGCCAGTTTAGAGACCCAGATTGGGATACCGGTAACTAGAAATGTTTTTGTTGAAAATGAAATTCATTTTGTTTATTTTGCCATATTAATGATGGCAGCTAGAGAATTTTGCCTATAAGCACCTATCCAAATTAGCACCAGGGGCTAAAAGTTCAATGCAAAGTTAACACTGGTATCTGACTGACCATCAGGAGTGATTGTTAAATGCACAGATTATCCCCCTCCCCACCCCCATGGTAAAATGTCCCATTAAATCTCAGCATACAAGTTGTTAAATTTTTTACATGTGGTTAGAATTGTGGTCTTTTAGGCACTTACTGGATCATTTGAAAGTGCCTGGGGGGACTTACGTATTTTCACTTTGAGTTCAAATTACTGAGAAAATGTAAATGAGGCCTGGCCTACGCAATGATATGTGAAGACAAGCAATACATCATTAACACAGGAAACACATATGACTCTGGTCTTCAGTTTGGTGCTTGGGTGATAGATGGAATCATTAGTGTTTTTGCTATAAATTAACATGCTGTTAAGATCATCTTTGGAGACGTCCACTCAGTATCTGGGCAGATGATATATTTGCTACAAAACTATTGTTTCCGCTGATTTAGCCAGTGTTGAGTATGATAGATTGTTAAGGAATAGCAGGGTCAGTCATATTGACTTCAAAGACGGCAATGAATTTTCATTAAAAAGATTTACTGCTCTTATTTGCATACCGCTGAGACAACCTGACAAGAAGTTTTTGAAATATGGTATGTTAGAATCACGACAAAATCAGTCATTTCATTAATCAACATGTTTTTCTTCTCTGATCTTACATTGATGTGGAAATCATGGACAGTACATGTTAATTGCCAGCGTAGAAATATGAAATTCAGACTGTCAGTAGTGTGTTACAAATTGGCAAGTGTTTAGTGGCTTGTTGTTAAGGGAGGAGCTGAACTTAAAGTACAATCCATGTGTCCTAACTTTGCGTATTTGGTTTTGACCTGTGTTGTTTTGCTGGTGGTGCGATATTTTTCATGTGCAAGTTTTTCAGAAAAGAAAATCCACTTGAGACATGCAATAATGATGCAAGTTTTGGTTTTTTTATTCACCACTTGGCAAATCACAGCATTTCAAACCTTGCCTACATGCCATTTTCCAGCTTTAAAAAAGACCAGACCTGTTCAGTCTAGTCAGTAATTATTTCAAATTTCTGCAAACGTTTTTCCTAGTGCATGGACTAAAAACGTCGATTAAAAACAAACCAAACCTTATCATTTATCTATATTTTCGCTCAATGTGTAGCCCCTAAGCCAGGTCGCACAACCATGGCAAACTCAGCCCCAGGCCTCGTCAATTCTGCGAACAAGGAGCTTACTTCACTCATTACCATCACCTGTATTCACTAAAATTCATTGTAGTCAACTTCGTTTTCATCGCTCATTAGGCGCGACATCTTGATTCCCAACTTGTCGCACCTGAGCCAGGTCGCAGAGCCATGGCATCCTCAGGCCCAAGCCTCGTCAATTCTGCGAACATGGAGCTTACTTCGCACTTGACCGTCACCTGTATTCACTCCAGTTCATTGTAGTCAACTCATTTTGCGCATTAGGTGCTACATCCCAATCAGCAACTACAAAATAATGCTTCTCACTCAGGTTGGGATTACAATAGCCACTTACCACAATGCCTGAGTTTTATGACTGACTTCTTTTGTTTAGGGATTGGAAAACAGGGAAAGCTGTCAGCTAAAATGAATGACACTGTGAAAAAATTCTCTGCTGTGTGATGTACCATAATGCCTTCCAAAAAAGGCAAACTTTTTCAAATATCAATTGATGAGTGAGGACGTCCTGTAACATACACTTCCATCTGCAAAGAAGTATCTGTGACAAAGCCAGTGTCTGCCAATGATAAAGCTGGAGAATTTAGATCCCAGCTGGTGTCAAAAAGCTAAAATAAACGAGAGTGCTCAGAGGAGCGACACTTGGCGAAATTAACTGAAAAGACGACGATGGAGATCATGATGACGCTGACGATTATGATGATGAAGGTGGCCAGTATGAACAACATGATGACATTCATATGACTAGCGAAGATGTAAAAAATCAGTAAGAATTGAGGCTAGTCCTGAGCGACACTTAGCGAAATTAACTGAAAAGATGACGACGGAAATGATGACTACGATGGAGATGATGATGATGGTGGCGATGATGAACAACATCAAATAACTTGAAAACGGTAAGTTTGAGTAAAAAATTGTTATAGTTCATTCGAAATTACATACTGCAGAGAATCTACATGCAAAAATTTACGTCATTTCCTCTTCCCGTTTAAAATGGCACCCTAGCACGATTGAAAATGGGTCAAAATGCCTCAAATCCACCATTTTGAGAACTAGTTCCGGTTGACCAGCACTTGATAATAGCCTGCTATAAAATACTTAGGCATGAGAAGTTTCGAAGCATTTGAGCTTATGTTGCGCTCTGTACAAGACAAAATGTTTTTTACTCGAAATCAAAGTGTGTATGCGCTTTGGCCGATATTCCTGCCATCTTTAACCGGAAGTTCATAATTCCACGCATACCTGTAGTACCTGTATAGTTTCATATCTGTGCCAAATTTCGGCTCGGTATGTCAAAAAATGCGGCCTCTGAGCATTTGAATCTGAAATCGAAAACAAAATGGCCACCACGTCCGCCATCTTGGATCCGATCATGACTAAAAACTATAGGCTTTTAGCACTTCCGGATCTACAAGTTGTACGTAAATTTCGTGTGGATCCGACGAAAGATGCGACCTGTAGAGTGCAAGCATAACGAAATATATTTTGCCAAGTCATAGTTAACTTTGAACTAAACAAGCAATTGGACGGAGTGACAGTGAAATCTATTTATACAAATTACATGAAAAGGTGCAGCTTTAAATGCAGGAATTTTTTGCAATTGACAAGTTCACAGTATGTATGAGGTGATCTTTAAAATTAGTGGGTACATAAACAAAGACATTGTATTAGTCAAGGTTTCAGTTTATTATCACTAATTACCATTCACATTCAATGAAGCTCTCATTTGTCTTGAGAATGGTTTAGTGGTAACCGAAACGTCAACTAATAATTAACTACTAATTAATGTATGCGCGGATATTTTAAAGTTGGTACTCATATTTTAGCCAAAAGCAAATGTGATGAGGTAGAAAATGTGAAAATATAATTGCCAAATGAGAGTTATCACGAAACCTTTGTTAAAGCTCCTACAGCTTTAATTGTAACCCTTGAGTTTATTTTCACCACATAAGGCAATGTTTGGACTGTGATCACATTCTCTTGTTTGGGGATTATTATGGAACCAGGCTGCTGCTGGCAACATTTTCCCTACCCATTTAGATACTGCTGACTAAAAACGAAACCCATCATTGAAAATTGAACTTTTTTATTAGCTGAGGGGCAAAATTCAGTTAACTACAATAAAAGAAATGAGAAAGAATAAATATCTCGCATTGCAGGTGCTGTTCCTTTGTTGACTAGTTCCAATTTCTACTCTTGTTCCAATTTCTACTGTCACAATGTGGTGACTTGACTGGTGTAGCCAAAGCTTATCAGAAGGATCTTAATTAAAACCCCCTAAAGAGTGCAGTGAAACTTGAATGGGGAGCTGGTCTTCAGTTCCACTGTCTCCAACAGTGACTCAACAATACTACCAGTATAAGTAGGGAGATTGAGCAACTTTGGTCATGAGTGAGGTGATGGTCATCAGTCTGTCATTTCACATGCCAGAGTAGCAAAGAACAGCCTATACGCTTTTCTCTAACAAATTAACACTCTTTTTCATGGACTTGTTCATCCGTGCAAATTTGACATTTCTAAGTTTTGCGTGATTGAATTTTCTGTCAACTTGCGATTCAGGGAAGCTGGAGAAGGGAGGCGCGTTGTACCAGCGTGTTCTGCATGGCACTTGTGTTGTAATCTTGAGTTTTATGAAAACTGATAGGTTGTCAACAATAGTCAGGAAGTTCTAATTGCGATGCATTTGTCATAATGGTAGTTTTAACAAGGTGTCGTTCTTCATCAAGTTATCACCCGTTTGTGCAGGCCTTATTCTTTGCAGAGGTCATCTCCTGCTCTCTTTTCATGCCAGCTTCTCTTTTATCTTAAAGTGCAATGCATGATCTCCCCATTAAGCCTGGGAGTTTCATTTTTCTGATGGTTAGAAATTAGCACACTTTCCTTTTCCTCAAAGGTATTATATTCTAATTGATTCCAGCTGCACATAACTACAACTATTCTAACATGTAGCTTTTTCAGTAGGGAATTAAAGGATCATTCACTTTCACCAAAACTGTCCATTAATCTCCGCAGTACCATCCCATCTCTCTAAACCCCAATGGGATCACTCATATTGACATGGTGCGTGCAGGCGTGTGCCAAAAATTGCTGAGAGACCCCGTATTGTGGGTGCCAGGTATTCTTATTCCCACCCCTTCTGCCAGGTAGATTTTTCTCTGTCTCATCCCCTTTTGTGAGGGAATTTTTTCTGCTGCACCCCTTCTGCGGGGACGAAATGGAAATTTAGGTACCTACTGAACACCACATGGGTCCCGCAAAACTTGCTACCCAAAATTTTTGGTACATGCATGCAGTCACCTTGTCAATATGAGTGACCCCAGGCTTTAAACATGTTGGTATAAGTAATGTGTTGGTTCATGTACAACCTAATATCTCATTGCATATTACTTTATAGTTTCCCAGAGTTTGTGAGTAAAATGTCATGTCTATGAGCTCGTTAAATCACAGTTACCACAACTCATGTTCACTTACTGACAAAAGTAAAGTGCGTGAAAAAGCAGTTGGGAAGATGCTCTTAGATGTGGTCAACCCTACCTAATCTATTTTACGCTGTTGTGTAATAGTAAGCCAATCTGTCCAGTCATTTGCCCTCATAACTACTCCATATGCTACCATGTTCAGCACTCTGTGAACAACATTTCTCCTGGGTAGTTGAACAGGGGCAGATCCAGAAGGCAGTTAGTATGAACCAGGGTCACTGGGAGAATTTTAGAAAGCCTTCTATGCTGTGGTCCCCTTCTAGCTGCTACTGTTTCATGCCAACGTTTTTAAGGTTATCAATAGACCAATACAAAGGCATCGATTTCAAAGCTTATTTGGGATCATCAATGAACCTACTGGCACAGTGAACCTAAATATGGCACAGTGCTGTATCACGTTTCAGCAGTGATGTCTGAGTTTCTTCTGTGACTCAAATCTATAGAAAAACTAATTACGCCATGTACAGTAAGGTGACATGAGTTTTCAAAACCATTCCATTTTTTACAGATTTCTACTGTTATCAATGCAGTGGTTCTGAAAATTGCTGCAGCAATTTTGAAAATCACTTTTATCACCACGTGACTGTGATTACGACAGCGCCAGGGCTATTCTGGAATCATAGCTGTGATTTTGCTTATATGAAGTTGATCACTTTCCATAGACGTTGGTTATTGTGGTTGACATTGTTCATTGGGTTTGATTTCTTGATGAGGTAATTTCGAGTACACTGGGCGTGACCTTGTGTAAAACAGGGCTCAGTATCTGCCATGCATTTCGTGTTTCATTTTCTGAATGCCGAATGAAATTCTAGGCTATTTTGAACAACAAATAGTCTAGGGGGTGGCACGTGTTGCTTGAATGTCATTTTTCAACCTGACGGCATTCAATCTTGTACTAAAGTTTTAATCTAGGCGTGATAGCAGTAGCTTATGCTAATGTTGGTTTAATCCTTCTTAAATACTGATATTTCATTTTTGTTGTTAGACTTTGTGTCCTTCTCATTGAGTTGAGCCGATAATTTTGATTTGTTGCTTGTGATAAGCAAAATTTTCCACTTAAGATTTATGACTAGTACTTGTTTTGCCTGTGTGAAACTAGGTAAATTGGCAGTTGTCTTTGACAATAATATCCTCCATAAATTTGTAAATCTATGCGCTACCCTTTGATGTTGGCTGAAGTTCGACAAATTGTCCATAAATAAAGCAGTATAGCACATAAAATAAATATGTTTGATTCATTTTATTGCCAATATTTCATTGTTAGCACTGTGATTAACTATAATTCATGGGCGCTCGCAGACTTTGTCGAGTTTTACTGCCGTTACCCATAATCCATTTCCCTTCTTCACTAACTTAAAGATCACAACTTAACAGCCATTTTTGGGTTGGGATTTTAAAGGGCAAAGCAACCATTTTGCATTCACTTTCATTGAGCATACACTGTGTCCAACTTAATGTTGATCCTAAGTATGTGGTGGTCACTCATGTTAGGTCAATCTCTGGAAGTGAAGGCAGAACAAAAATGATGGCGTTTGCTGGCAGTGTTCCATAGCCTCAAAACAATGGAAAGCTTGTGTGATCACCCCTTCGCTTGTAATGCATGGCAATATCTCATGAAGACTTATATGATGTTGCGTTTTCGCAAGGTTCTTGCTGTTAAGGTGAACAGCAATTTGGGTAACCCGAAAAAAAATATCCCTCCAACGTAACCAGGGTCTCTGTAATTGAGCAAACATACCATGAAAAGTGATTGCTTCCCCTGTCGGGCCCCATCACATAATGCTCTGATAGTGTCTCGTCTATATACTGTGTTTCTAAGAGGAATGTAACATGATCAATTTTCTTTTTAAATGAAAAAATATTTCAAGCACATAATGAGTATCAGTCACTTATTCCATTACCAATTTAAAGCGGTTTTGAGACATTTATTTTGAAGTTATATTTACTTCAGTAGCCATGATTACCTGATCACATGTAAAATGATGCTTTGGTGAAAATGTTGGTGATGGATTACATCTTAATTACGAAACCATACTCAGAGTTTATTTAAGTTATTATTTTGATAGTGAAATTGATATTTCATAAAGTCTGTGATCAATCAGCCTTTAAACTGGTTTGGCACTCTCAGTTGAACATCAATCTTTTTTCAACTGACCGAGTTTACTGGCTTATCGCTTATTGACAATTCACTGTGCAATTGTACTGAGATTAGGCTGGTAGGTTCATTTTGTATGTCGGTCAAGTTGTCAATATAAGACACAAAGGTTGATACTTGATGCTCTTATGTTGGTGTGCTTTAAGAGACCAAGTGTTTGTAGTGCCTTTTCTCTTACAACTAATGAAAATTGCTGTGTTATACAGCAAATGAAAGTCAAAACAATATTTCAAAATGTTTCTTTTATTAATTTCTGCGAGTTCAAGTCAATGTCCAGAATGTTTAAACTGAAAATTGGAAAAAGGCATGGTCCTTAAGTTGAGCTCAGCAGAAATGGCGACATTCAAATATGGAAATAATTAACTTCATGGGCTGCTGGGAAACTGACGAATGTCAAAATAATTGCTGTCCTTGTAGTCATAGAATTTAATTGTTCTTATCCTTTTAATTACTTTTATTTCACTAGTCTTTCATCTTACTGTATTGTACCTTTATACTTTCAGTCAACCAATGTATGACCCAATCCAAAGGTAGATCATAGAAAATGGTGCACAACAGCCCAGCCCTTGTGTGGTACTGTGGTCTGTTGTTTGGTTGAACCATCAGATTTTTTTAAGTAAAAGGCAGAGGGATTAAAGACTGCCATGGTTAAATGAAACCTAAAATGTTGCGGATAGTTATTGTAATCTTAAAATATAGCTGTGATCTGTTGCATGAAACAGTCCTATATTAAGGGACTTGACTATGTTTCCTAAATTTTGGGCACTATTGTTCCTTCTTTTGCTATTTCATTTTCATTACTTAAGTCGATCTTTCAGCTTTGATAGATGCTTAGAGTAAACTCTCTGTCAGATTGATAGGATTATTGAAAATAATGGGGCTTTTTCTTGCAAGGTCCGTAATTTATTTTTATTGAAATAAGGTCCAGTTTCTGATTTATCTTTGGTATTATTAGAAAATGTTACAAATATAATAGTAGTTCGTAGATCAAGATAAAGTGATTGAAAAGCAAAACATCAGTGAGTGAAATAATCTTAAAATAGTTCATGGATGATTGAATGACAAATCTGTGGTTGTTTAGCAACCTACATTACAGAGCAATACTACAACTTCTCGGCAAATTCTTTTACCAAATATGTTATTCTGTCGTAATTTTTTTTCATTTTTATTCCCAATCTACAGGCTGTATTTCTTGTACGGTATTTGTTGTACGGTAATAAGAAATTCACACACAACCCGTGTCTGATAAATTGCTCAAGGATCGCTGCATGATGACAATTTTTCTATTTTTCTCTTTACGACATCCTCAGCATTTGCAGCCTTTGATGAATCATTCTGAAACTTGTTACACGAAGGCCTCGTCAAGATCTTACCCACAATAAGTCGCTCCATTTCTCATTACATTATTTACTATTCTAGAGTTATTTGAGATTTTCTCATGATTGCTTTTTGAAATGTCAAGGACAGAATCTGGTAGTTTTTTAATGTGTTTGGCTTCTGAAATTGAATCCCTCATGAAAAGTTAGTGTAGATTCTTTCTCTCGCTAAAGGAATATGCTAAAAATAGGCCAAAACACTGTCATAGGTTTTTATTTGTTGACAACAGTTTTGAGTGGATGCGTGTTGACATTAATGTATTTATTCCGATGGTAGATAATTGGCATTTACCTTGTGACATCTGATGAAAGACTGAGCTTGACAATTAACAAAAGAAAGATTGATATCAGGCCTCTGAAAGCCAGCCATGGAATACAGTCAGACTAAATGGGAGTTATCTGTAATGTTCCCATAAAATCCATGTAAAATAACCTGCATAATGTAATGATTTATTGTCATATTCCCAGATATTGTCATTGAAAAGTCTAAAAAATTGATTCTCACCTGCTTATTAGCATGTGCGCCTTCTCTTTTCTGTCTAAAAACTAACCCTAAATTAAGCTACCTTACTCTATGGGTCTTCGTTTTGAGACCTAAATTAAATGTCTGGTCATCCATTGCCATGGGGAAGACATAGTGAATGCAGGTCTCTCATCAATTAACACTTCTGACTTTTTATTGCTGATACTGCACACTAATGTCACAGTGTTGCCAGTTGCTATTCATTCTTTTATCTGTGCTAACATTTTCTTGGTGCTTTCTGTGAGAACCAGAACCTATCCCTGGCCACTTTTTCAAGCTGTTCATGAATGGAAGTTTGATTTATGGGCGTGTCCTGCCTAACTGCTGTGGTTTCTCTAGAAAAGGTTACACAAATAAAATGTCAGTTTAATACCATAGATGTTGCTCATTGTTTCTGTAGTTATGGAGTATAAAACGTGTTAATGTCGTTTTATGACGGCATAAATGGTTCCGTGCCAAGACATAAATTTTTATTGTGGACATTTAGCCTGTGGTTATTAAAGATATGCCAGTCAACCTCGGTATAAACGAATGTCATTACATTTATTCTCTTTGATATCTTTCCATGCTAATAAATTTACTGAACATTCTGTGAATGGTATTCCCCTTAACTCCTTGACTGACATTGAACTTGTTTACTGGTGCCTTTTGCCTCTCATAAAGCTTTTACAGTAATGAGGTAAGTTTTACAAAGCCCAGCCATGTTGAAGGACTGAGCTGGTTTAAAGTGCTGTTCATGTGAAAATGAGATCACATGTTAAAAACCAGCAAGTAATAATAAGAGTGCAGTTATGTAATGTGTTTTTTGTGTGCATGTTCACCACAAAGGCAGATTTTTCTAGTGAAGAGTGCAAAGTTTTAAGAACACGCGTGACTTTCGGGTGCATACATGAATCCTATGTTCGGTTGAAACCCTAACCGGTCGAGATTGGGCAACTCCTCTGGTTTGCATACCACATAATCTGCTGGTTTAGATCAAAGACACCATGCTGTTGTTGCCAAGGGCTGCTGATGTTCTCATCCAACTAATGACCCATCATAAACATATTGTGGGGGGGCAACAATAGTATTTTTAAATTTTCATTTTGGAAGTCCGTGATTAAGTTTTTCGAATTTTGAGAATTGGACGAGAAGTGTGATTTTTACAACCTAAAAGGTTTGTTTATTTTTACAATGAAATGTTCCTCATTAATTCTGCTGGGTGTACTAGGTGGGCCAATTACTAAACCACCAGGCAGCAGTTAGATTTTGAGGTAAGCCAAGTGTCAGTTCTTGGCATGTAAGAGTAAGGAAGCACTTCCTGATAGACCCACCTGCTGGTGTCTAGAAAAGCAAACCTGTTGTCTCCAGCTACAAAATTTCAACAGATAAAATTTGCTTATAGTAGTCATATTTTGAATTTGTGCATTTGTTTGGTTTCTGCTAATGATGGCTGCCTCAGTTGCTAGCAGGTGCATGACTTTGTTGATTAAATTATTTCTCCCAGGTCATTGACGTGTGTCCAGTCTCATCATCTTCCCTTACTGTTTGTAACATTTAATGCAGGGTTGTGTTCATTTAAGGCGCATCACAGGTAATAGTCACTATTTATTTTCACATTGTACAAATCACTTGTTGGTACAGAAGCATTATTTTTAAGTTTCTGCTGCTGTGTCCTTGGCATAGTAAGAGCTATCTTTGATGTGCATTAAGGGTGAGTTGAGACAAAGTACTGTGCTCTTCTGGGTTAATGCTAAGAGTGATTAAATTGAGAAATTGAAAATTAGGGGGTGAAGCGAGGGCGGGCGCTTAAAAATGTTTCAGAAGTCTGGGCTGGACATTTGTCTGAACAGTGGATTCATTCACACTACCTTCACAGTTTTTCATACGATGACATGAATTAAGCTTTTTATGCGCCCACATATTTATATATGGATGCGTTATGTCGTCATCTCCGTCCGGCATCCAGGCGTCCACTGCTCTGTCTCCAAAAAGCCTTGATGTATGCTCATGAAATTTTGCTCATGTCTTTCTTCAGTTGATGGGACAGCATGAGCGAACCTTTGGACAGATCCGACTACCAGTGTGCCCCCTAGTGGCAATTTTAGTTTTTTATGTTTACCTCTGTATATTTAAAAGTCTTCTAGGATTTTCATGAAATTTGGCATACCCGCATCTGTTAATAAGGTGACACTACCTCACCATTTTCAGATGGATTTGACGTAGTTTGCACCACCTAGTGGCCATTTTTACTGTTGGCTTCCACTTGTCTATCAAGCAAACCGCTTTCAGGATAATTGTGAAAATTTGGCTGTATGTATGAATTGGACAGCTGACGATGTTTTTCCAACGACTTTGACTGCTGTGGCACCTCCTAGTGGCAGTTTTGTTTTTTTGCGCTCATGGCTGTATATCCTAAACCGTTTGCAGGATCTTTACTTAATTTAGCAAGTTTATTTATATGACATTGACAACGGACGACGACGACTTTCAGATGGATCTGACTACTGATGTCTCCCCTACTGGCAATTTTAGTTTTTTACGTTTACCTCTGTATCTTCAAAGGTCCTGAACAGATTTCATAAAATTTTGAATATAGGCATCCGTTGGTGAGATGACGCTATCCTTCTGTTTTTGGATGGAATCGAGTTATTTTGCGCCACCTAGTGATCATTTTTGCTGTTTTCAAATCTTGTTTTTGGCGTCCTTCCCTCTATCAACCAAATAATTCTAGGGATAGTTTTTAAAATTGGTGTATTATGTTCTCAGTGTGAAGAAGACGTTTGATGATGGAGACTGACTACTGTGGTGCCTCCTAGTGGTAGTTTTGTTTTGTTTTGTGCCCATAGCTGTATTTCCTAAACCCACTGCAGGATCTTTATTAAATTTGGTACATGACAGCGTTCTGTCGTTCAGCAACTTTTCCAGACGGGAGGGGTTCTGAGCGTGCGATAACATCTGGCTCCTTTGGTAACTGCCCAGCACAGTCTTTTGTTCCCTATGACAACAAGCAGGCCAATTATTTCCCAGTCTTCAAAGGGTTACTGAAACCAGGCAGAATAGATTGTGTTAACTTCTGTTGTAGTTGGGCGATTTTGGTGATTCAAAAACTAAACATGATCAGCATTTGACAAGGAATTCAGAAATGCTATTGGTTTATGTTCAAATGTGTTATAACTTAACTTTCATTTTTAGCAGCACATCCTAGTCAGGCTGATACAATCTGATCGGAGATTAGAGTAATTATCGAACAAGAGAGAGCGGGCCCTCCAACCATAAATGCTAGAGTGGAGTTAATCAGTCGTGTAAGATATTGGCTACAGGGGTGATCTTCCCAACTTGTTGTTGGGCTGTAGAATCAAACAAGTTGGGAGCAACGAGAAAACGCCATAATGAGTGTATTAATATATGAAGATGACGACGACGACTTTCAGACGGATCCAACGGACGCTGTGCCCACTAGTGGCAATTTCATTTTATTCTGGGTTCCATTGGTTCTCTGAAGTTCCTTGTGTTTTGGATGGATTGTACGTTTTTGCGCCATCTAGTGGCCATTTTTATTATGCAAATAAATAATCCTAAAAGCACACCATTTGTGATCCATTCGTGGGTGCATTTCAACGCTCAGCGTTGCTCGCAGTTGTTTAAACATAGCAGCCTAAAACTCGTGCATCATATCAGTGAACATCAGCATTGCACGTAACTGTGGTCGCGAAAATCGTTTGGCCCAAATGGATTTATGCGAGCATGAGTTGCATTGAAAGTTTATTTGTTGTAAGCTAGGAATGTAATCATGTCATTCACAATACTGTGCCATTCTCGTGGTCACGTAACCATGCGCTTTTGTCAAAATTGTCATTTTTTGAAAGGTTAACATTGATAGGGGAAAAGTCCTTTCGCCAGCATTCACCAAATTTTCTGTAGTAAACCATTTGATAAAAATACTCAGAAACTGTGTCTGGAACTTTCCATAGTTAGCGCTGATGGTTTTGATGATTTTTTTGTGAAATAGGGGTACACGTAACCTTAAAGCTTTTTTGATGGGGTCTGTTTCAAAGCCAAAGAATAGAGTCTTTTGGTTAGGACAAAAGCCAGGGAGAAGAGTGTCTGATCTATGTGAGTAGTTCCCCTATCTAATTTAAAATAAAAATAGCTTACTGAAACAAAAGTCTTGAGATGATTTTAACTCTTTAAAAATTTTGACAAGATTCAATTGGCATCAGATTTCAAGATGGTCACCTATTTCTGGTTATGAAGGAATTCCTTGAAGTAGGCCACAGATACCGCGTGTTTATTATTTTGCAGAATTTTTGCCAAGTTTGTGCTTTTTGATTAGTTTCAATGAAAGGTTAAAAGGTGAAGTTCCCATATAAAGAATATGGTGAGGATGTACTCATGCATTCAGCCTTGTAAATTTTATCACCAGCAACTGAGGTGCAATACCTAATTTCCAAGGCTGTTCTACCTAGATAGACATACCTGCATTTTAATGAAAAGTTGTAAACAAAACACATCTTTGGTAAAGATCAATTTACTTTTCTGCAAGCTTACTGCTAGTGGTAGTTTCCATTAACAATTAATGTTCAAGTCAACACTGGTCCTCACTAGGTGGGGGTGGTGATCAGGCTATTCCAAACCTTGGTTAACCTGTAACCTCCCTATTTAGCTCTGTGCATGGTACAACACTCCTCCTTCTAACCCAAGTAGGTTCCAAGGATTCTTTTGTTCCTTGTATCACTTTCACTATCAATCACGCATCTGTCTCATTCTGATACATTCAATTGCCTTGTTATGCAGGCTATTCACTGTGAGAACTTGTCACTTTATTGAAGTTCAAGCAGCTATAAACCCCTGTGTTCCCTCCAAAGTCCTGTCCAAGCACAGACTTAACCTAGAACAACTTGTACTAGTGCAACTTGCCCCGCTTTAAGTGGAGCGTCTACACACACCTCTGATAACTAGTACACGGTAGATGTAAAGTCACTCTGAGTGTGACATTGAACAACAGTACAGTGCACAAAAGAAGACCCATTTGTACGTAACTGCAGTGGATTATTAATTCCGCCTTGTTCCAGGTTTGCATCCACACAGCGATTACTAAAAAGTGGCGCAAGGTACCCTAGAACAAGTTACCCTATCTCATAAGGTGAAATAAGTTGTCACAAGGTGTGGGCTATTAGTTGCACTAGTTTAAATAAGGTCCACACAGCCCTAAAACCTTAGCGAGGACTTGTTCCTGGAGTAACTTGTGAGGGAAGTCGAGTGTGTGTGCGAATGGCACTCAAGAAGCAAACTTTTAAACCAACTGCTGCTATAAACAATTTGTTATTTTGTGGGCCATCTTGACACGTAAACCAACTTGTAGAAGCTTGGTTTCAAACAGCAATGAACTGTCAGGTCTTTCAATGCCCTGAAATTATCTCGAATTTCACTTTGAGGAAAAATTTAAGACTAATTTCGCAATCAATAAATGCTTATTGTGATGGAAGGCGAGTTTATGGCTGCAATTGTATGAACTTTTTAGTTCAGTGTGATTCAAAATCTAAGTAGCAGATTGCTTCTAGTTTAACTACTGACTGATATGATTTCTTTTGGAAATGGTTCATCAACTTTTTAAATTTCATTGAGAGACTTTTTGGGTAATCTCTTGCCATGTTGTTAAGGTTTTTCACAATCAACTAAGCTATTTTGAATTAGTTTTAGTTGTGAAAGTACAGTAATTGAAACTGTCATGAGAGGTCTTGTTTTTCAACAAACTACTCTCTGCATTAGTGACCTCAGTCCTTAAGAAAACAAACGATCTGGGTCTCTGAACCTGAGCTGACCAGGACCTGGCATTACTTTTGACATGTGACATCATTTGTATGTGTATAACAACAATTATGTTTTAAAATGTGAAGTTCATGTTGGTTTTTATGGATTAAATTTGGTTTTATCTTGTTTGGGCATACCTGGTAGTCCAAAATTACTTTGCCTGACAAGAAAATTTCTCCGTATTTGTTCAGCTATTGCCTTTTCCCCTGTCTTGCCCAGTTGAGTTAATAACTTTTGATTTTCATAAGCTCAACTTCATTTCTTTGATGATGTTGTTACGTGTGTCCGCTTACATCAAAATAACTTTGACATCATTCGTTACGTTTGATTCATTGCTTGAAGGTTCCTTTTTCATTGCACAAACCTATTTTCCGCTCAAGTTTGACAAAGTTGATGAATGATTTTGCAATTAGAATTGAGCAGTACTGCCTGACTGATTCTGACAGTCATTTGTCATTTTGATAGATGTCCGGAAAATGTCAACCAGTTAGATACAAAGTTCTTTTTATGTTTGAATCAGATTAGCTAAAGGGAAGTCATACTTATCAAAAGAATCTCATTAAACGTTCATCAAACCTAAGCGAAAAATAATCTTGTATGAGATGCTGTCGGTCACTGAGTCACCCCCAGTTGGGAGCTGCAGTAAAAATTCTCCAATTTGGGACAGTGAAAATTTAATTATTTTGCTCAAGGTCAGAGCTTGTCCCAGTTTCTAGAAATGGGCAATATTGGGTGTTCCGAATTCAAGCATCTTCAGAAAGACGGAAAATTACCCTCTGTAGATCGAAAACATGTTGTCCGAAATTTGAGAAATATGGTAAACACCAAAATCACCCTTGCCAAATTCCAGAATCAAGGTAATTAAAATATTTGCAGAACTGTCTATGTCCAAAATTCTAGATACCGTCCGAAATAGAAGAATTTTTGCGGTAGTTTGTTGCATCCTTTATGATGTCAGTTCAAATACTTGAAGTTATACCCGGGTGTTTCTGCTGGTTTCTTGTCGCAATGTACTTTCTGTCTTGTTTAGTATCTGTTTTTCCTGCTAGTTTTTAATGCCAGGACTGCACATGTGATATCTATGGCCAGGACTGCACATGTGATATCTATCATGAAATTTAATGAAAATCCAGTGCTCCAGGACCTTTTCCAGAAAGAAATTACTCAATGACACCACCTGGTGACTTTTAAACTGGTAGTGTAAAAAGGTATTGTGAAAATTACAAAACAGGAGCATTTTGATTACTGCCTCTCAACATTAAGACAATGTTTGCCAACTAGTAAGACAAGCGTTCAGGCAGAATTGGAGCAGAGTGAGTGGGAGATTGATGACAGGAAGCAAGCAAACCTGTTCCCACACTGTTGAACTGGCTATTTACATTTTATGAGAGTTTAATGCATTGAACAGTGACATTTTGTCTGCAACTACTCATTACAATTAAGTCAAACCTGAAATTCTTCTAGTTCTTGGTACTCTTGTTTTTGTTTTTCATTGCCCTGTACAAACCTATATAAATGTGTTAACTTTACCCAGTAGCGTACAGTAGATTACTACCAAATTCATACAAAAATAATCATTGATTTATTGTTTTGTTTTTCTGTTAGGCTTCTTACATTGTTATTTATGTCTCTTAAAAAGAAATTAATTTGCTGCCAATGGCATAGTGTAGCTATTCAAATAGGACAATGTTGGCAGTGCAAAGGTCTGTTCTGGAAAATGTGCCATAACTATGTTCTCTCTTTTTACGGCTATATTATTATCCTAATTTCCACGCTCACGGATATAAGCATTTGATACACTAGAAATGAAGGCAATTTGTACCTTAAAGGGACTGGAGTCCATTTTATCAAAGGCCTTATTAAGCTCCTGTTGTAACTTCGTTTTCAGTGTGCACTGTTTTTCATGATCATGTGCTCCCCCATTCAAATTCCGCCTCCATTCTTTGGACCCCGGTACTAATAACACTGTCATAGTGGTGTTGTACACAAGTGAGTCTCCCAATGTGTTGTTGAGGCAGGTTACATGATAGAGTTTGGGGATGTCAGCAAAGGAACATAATCTGCATTATTTCTGTATTAGCTACCCGGTTTTTGCAGTTCAAACAATGAGAAAGTTCAATTTTCAATTTCATATTTAGTTTTTATAGTTTGCTTGTGCCTGATATGGCCAGAGAGAGAATGTTGTCACGATTAGGCCCCCCCCGGCTCCGCCGTAAATGCCTATTGTAATCCATACTGTTAACAAGCGTGATGTGGTAATGAGGTCTGTTTGCGTCAGGCAGCTATATTAAAAAATGCTCTTCAGTTAAAAATATGACTAAGTAAGTTATAATCAACACAATGGACGCAGATTATCAGAAATGTGTGCTGATGGCTGTTTATCTGACTCTTGAGCCATATTTTTTTCTTTATTCCAGTCAGTATGGTCCTGTAGAAGCTGGCCTACAGCCAATGTGTTTGCCATCAATGTACCACCACCCAAGATCCAACCACCCTGGGCAATATTATTATGGAACATACCGTTTGTGATTGACAAGCAACATTCCAGTGGAAAGAGATGCCTCTGAGGTAAATTTGTTACTATTAGAATTAAACTTTGAATAGATACTGTGGAGGTATCTCTGTAATCTCTCTGGCATTTGTATTCAATATTGTGAGTAATAGACTGAGTTTTTTTAATGTTTTGTTCTGCCCAGTAGAAGGAGGCCACTAATGGGCAGCTCTAATTTAATGCAGGTTTCCAACTGCTTGATTTTTATTGGAGCACTGTGGGCCACCTTGAATGTTTATTGGTAAAGTAAGATTGGCTGGCAGACCAGGAGCTCAAAGCTGATGGCAGACTGCTGAGAAAATGTTTCCAATAATAGCAGAAACTTGTAGTCAGTTTCACATCAAAGGAAAGGTGACCAAAGCAGGGTTTTTTATGTTGGATAAGGTGGCTTGATTTGAGCAGGTCTTCTAGTTTCTGTTAATTATAATGGACACAGTGTGAGATGAATAGTTTTGAAGACACTACGTGACTCTGGATGACAATTTGCAAGTTTTGTTGAGTTGATATCCCATCATAGGTGGGTCAAAGACCGGGCCCTCCCAGATTAAAAAGCTATGTTAAAATAGCAAAACCTCCCATTTGTGGATTTGAACAACACCATAAGCATGTACCCCCTACGAAGTCTTCTAAATCTGCCTGTGCGTTTTGTGTTGTTTTTAGTAAGTAACAAACCTCTTTGTGTAAATATGCATTGGGTATGTGGGTTAGACTATTTCAAACAATGTTTTCTTTGTAAAGTATATGGGAATGTTTGTCCACAGTTCTTAGAATAATTAGGCTTGTCTTGTTTCTATTAAATATTGATGGGAGGTGAACCAGCCTGGTGTGTAAAATAACAAAAAATCTGTTTGACTTCAGGAGAAAAAAGAAGTTTGAGTGACTGGCTGAGGCAGTTGTTCAATTGCTTCCATGTTTTGACCAGGGGATCCTTCTGTGCATTTGTCACAGCACTCACTGGTCTGGAAAGTGACCAACTGTGACCTTCAAAGGAACTTTTCTCTGGGATTTGTGAGTTCTTTGACACATGTGAATTGGCTGTGATCACCATCTTTGATCCAGAGCATTGCCCACTTTGAAACTAATGGTTGCTTAGAACCATAAGGTTTGAGAGGCGTGCTTAATGATTTTTTCTTGAATTTTTTATGACTTAAAGGCAGGTTCCAAATTGTAGATTTGAGTGTCCATGACTACCAAGTTTTAGTCTAGACTTTTGTTGATTATCAACGCATTGCTTCTCGTGAGACTTCAAAGTTTACTTGAAGGGTGCCTCACATTCTGGTCAATTTTAGAGTACAGTCTCAAGTATAGTTTGTTTGTCATTGCACCAGGTTCTTCACTTTTGGCTTTTCGTGACATTGTGATTGTCTTAATGTCTGGAGAATTACCATCAATCTGATGTACTTTTGAGTTCATATGGACTGAACCCAAGGGCAAAATCTGGTTATACGGACTGAGGGAAAGCATTATGCCAATTATTATCATATTTCTTCAAGGAAAAAAGCCTAACGTTACGTTCCATGAGGAATTCCAAGTTCAGATTCCAAACAATTAAAATTGTTCAGGGCAATTTATTTCAGCCAATGCTTCAAGTTTGCACTAATGCTGTAACTGCCTTGCTCCGCACAAAAGGAACTTAGGTCAGCGCTGTTGGTAAGGTGATGCCGCAGGTGACAACATACCGAGTTTCCTGTGGCTTTTCTACCTAATTGTAAAGAATAGTTGTGAAACTTAGCAGGTATGTTTGTACTGGGTTATCAACAACAGCACCAGTCCAGCAACATTCAGAGAAATCTGTGTAGTGCCGCTGTGCCCCTAGTGGCAATTTGTTGTTTGGCATCCATGCAACTCTTACAGTCTTACCACTTGTGTGATCTTTGTGAAATTTGGAACCTATTTTCTATTACAGTTAAGATGGTAGGCTTTTAGTATTCAGACAAATGCCACTATTGCTTCGCCTTTTATTGGCATTTGCAACTTTTTAACTCCACCCTAAGTATCTACCAAACTACTTGTCTGTTCTTCAGCAGATATTTTTCCATGAATTAGAAGATTGTCTCACCAATTTTTGGACCACTTGATTTGCGCCCCCTGGAGGCTATTAAGTTTACTAATATTGCTCCCTGTTGTGGGAATGTTTAATAATCAACCCTTATATCTGTTCTGTATGCGATGCTCACTGTAGGCGCATATCAGTACTTTGCATTGCTATTGTTAAAATATGAGGAGTCGAGTATATATTCAGAAAATAACTGACTGTAAATGCTTATAGAAGTAGAATGGTGAAGATGTGAATAAAATGTTTTCCAATTTTTAACGCCAGTTTTGCCCAGCCAAAATTAAGCATTCCAATTTTAGGGAGGCGTTGACCACCTATTTACTTCGAAGTAACAGTTTTAACTTGAATCTAAGACAGAATTTCAAGTGTTCCCACTGGTCGACAATCCCCTAAACACTGAAGTGTTGCTATTCATGTTAAATGCACTTCAGATCAGTATGTAGTATGTTTCTCCTGCAGGACTGACAATTGTTCTGCTCACTAAAGTTTTTTCTGAGGTCAGGGTTTTGTGGTTTCTGCAGCATGTAATTGGTCGGATCTCTGGCCAATGGCAACATGTTTTGTGGATTGAAAAGTGATGCTACCTGACTAGCTGTGCACCATCACTTTGTAATAGAAGTCATTGTTTTAGTCAATGCTATCACAGAAGTATCAATGATCGTATGGTTGTACTATACAAATATATAGACCAATCACGAGGATGAAAGGTTTTATACAGACTGAGGGAAAACAACTTGAAAAGTGACTGCCGAACCTCTTAACACCGTGAAGTGATTATACTATGGTTTAGTTAATCGGAGTAAAGTATAGGTTGTGCTATATAGGCCTTTTCATACTGACGTAACTCTGGTCTGAGTCCAGGAGGGTCAACGTAAACTGTTAAGTTAACTGAACCATTCATACCGGCTTTGGTAGTTAACGGACATCATCGAATTAAACAGTAGGTGATGCTGTCATAATCACAAGGTAACTTTGATGCATCACGTGCAGGCTAAGGTTTTTTTAATGTGTCAATTTCAGAACATTTATACCTGCTAATTGACATAAAACTTGTTTCTAATTCGATTGGTGATTATTCAAGCAAAATATAAGCAACTACATCAACGATGCTGCCCTTTAGTTTTCGACGATAACAGTGGCCCATGGTAATAACTTCGATGGGACCAAAGTTAACCATTCATACTGCACCGTGGCATCGACGCTTCGCTGTTTAATTCACCTGTTTACTGCGAAATTAACTGGAACTGTTACTTCAACACAGGAACGAAGTTAACTGTTCATACTGATCGCAACTTCCCAAAACATCAACACCTGGATGTTTGTATGAAAGGGTCTTTAGAGGTTATACCTGACATTTGCCATTAGTTGGACCCTTTTGTAGCAGCATTTGCCTGTAGAGTAAATTAGGCCATAAAAACTAACATATTTTTATAAAGACTGTGTTGTCTGTGGATTGCAGTGTCCAGCCAATTTTGTGTGGGGACTGTTGCAGAAACCATGACGTAACATGGCCCTAATGGGGAAGTATGGGTAATGATTCTAACCCAGTTTACCCTGCTTGCTGCTGAGACTGGGATTTTTATGTCAGATTACCGCTTAATCCTCCTCTTGACATTAAGTTAATTTGCTAACTCCAGGAATCAAATCATACGTAACCAACCCTGTGAGTAGTCATTTTGACAAATAAGAAAATTAGCAGTCCTAGGGCAATAGACAAGAACTAAGCAGCTGATGTGACCTGTATTGACAGGCTTGGACATTTAATGATTGATGTAGGTAATGTTGTGTTTGTATAGCTGTTTAGTATTTTCACTGAAGGTGGAGATTGATCCCTACTATTGTCAAAACTTGCAGCTTATGCATTCGTGGCCTTAAATTGCTACTTCATCTTTTGAGACTTTAAATAATACTTTTGTGTGTTGTTATTGACCATAAAAATTCTCATTCCTAGCTCTGTACTGCACTGTGAGCTTGCTTCCACGTATAGAATTTAGTCACAGGATATGGCGTATTTTTGGTGTATGCATGTGTAGAGTTCAGTGGTTCTGGTACAGAATCTGTAAAGTGGTTTGGTGTTTGGTGGTCAGGTCCTGGAGTGGGGATTGCAACTTTAATGTAGAGACACGGTCATCTCCACCCCTGATATTTGCTGGAGCGCTGTTGGTCTTCAGCGGTCAGTAGATTTGGAATAGCAGAATGCACATTTCAACGACTGTCATTTCAATAGATAAGATTCTAGTGGGACTGTAAAAACTCTCAGCTGTAACTATGAGGATGTGGATTCAGAGGAACTATTGAATTTGGTGGATGAATATGGACCAAAAAGTGGCATGTTAAAATAAATGGAAAGTTTCTTTATCTATACTTAATGTTGATGAGAGATGTGTTTTTGCAGCATAGTATTTGTGTGTGTCAAATTGTCTGGCTTAACTATTTTTGAGCTGTATTCAATTTATTCTAAAAAAACTCACTTTCTTTTTTGTGTCTGGATGATTTTTCCCTATGTTGTGCTGTTTAGTTCCAATGCCTCAGTCTGTGGCATATAA
Organism: Phoronis australis; assembly: GCA_002633005.1. Taxonomy (NCBI): domain Eukaryota; kingdom Metazoa; phylum Phoronida; family Phoronidae; genus Phoronis; species Phoronis australis. Next base: position 2,083,179 of record NMRA01000003.1, on the reverse strand, counting down.
TTCATTTTGATCCTGTACAGGTCTGCCTGTTCCTCAGTCATGGCCTGTTTTGGCTCTGGTTTGATCAAGCTTAATTTTGAGTGACATCTGCAGTAGAGACTTAAAACACATCAGCACATGAACTGGTCCTGGTAAATACATTCAACTTGACAGGCCAGACATGTAGGCACACAACCAGATATCATCTATCAACAACTGACAGGCTGATTAACCAGCCTGCCTTTTACTGATTTAACAAGGCCCCTAATCTAAACAGGGCGGCTAACATCAAAGAAGTTAAGAGTCTAATAAATTTGACAGGCCAGTCAACTGGATAGTCCTATAATGCCAGCAAGCCTGGCTGATTGATGGATTCCGCTTGCTTTCTTATTGCTCATGCAATTCAGTCATGGAGGTTCTTAGGATTTTTACCACACTTGTAATGGCTTGCTCAAATGCTTAACCAGATACTTGAGATTTATGCGTTGAGGTTGCAGCCACAGGGTGCGCTGGTTCCCAATTGAAAATTTCAACCTGCCTGTCCACTCACATTGTTGGCAGGTCTTCATCTAGTGGCCAACCAGAGCACTGACTCGAATTGAGACACTTCTAGCGAGGATGCCCTGGTCAGCATTTGAACATCCTGTCCAGCATTTGTACACCCTATATCAACATTTGGACACCCAGCTAAGCATTTGGAAGACATGTTCAGCATTTGCACATGCAAGTAAAAGGGTCCAAATAGCCATTAGTCTGAAAGGCTGATAGTCTGAAATGAATTTTCACTAGCATGTAATATTCCAGAGGTCGCATTATCCGAAACGTAGCGAATCTTCTCACTTATTTATATACCATTTTCTTGCCTGTGGGAATTTCTTGACTGGCGTTGAGTTGAAGCTTGCTATTTCCATCATCAGAACGCCTGACTGGTCACCAATGGATATTTAATCTTGCAGAAAAAGGCGGGATCACTGAAATACCAATAAAATGTGAACTGCTAAGTTCAGAATGACAGTTTCTTTGGAAGTGATGTTACTAAGATTTTTAAAATGCACACTCTGTGTCCTGTACAATGTTATGTTTTACTAAATTACCCTACATTTATGCCATGAGCACTGGCTGTTATTCACATTTGAGTTTTAGTGTTTCACAGTTAAATTAGGCATATTCTTAGTTGGATTTTTGGAACTAACAAAATTCATTACTCTAGATGAAAAACAAAGTTCACGAGGTGGCGATATTGTAACTACAGTACTACCTTATTCTGATCACCTTGGTATACTTTTACCAGATTCGGCCCTTAGGATCGGTGACTCTTCGAACTATGGACCATGAGCGATTCTCAAAATTCAGTATTTCGGACTGGCACCTTTGAACACTGTCAGCCCTTCTAGAGAGAAACGAGCATTACAGGTAAAATAACACTAAGGATATCTAAGGACATTTTTTCTTTAATTTCAACTTATTTGTGTACGATTTTCTCTTGAATGCATGTCACTATTTCTTTATGGTTTCAATGTTCTTGTTGTATAGAACCTCATCATGGTTACGAGATGGATTTAATGCGACCGAAAGATTTTCGTTTTGTATCCAGCTTGGCAAGGCGAAATGCAGCTTTACGTTTACTAGTGTTTTGGTATATGTACAAGTAAACCATTGCTGCCATAACAGCGGTGACGGTACAATAATTTTGAAGTAAAAGATAATACTGTAACCACCTCGGCAGCCACAAAGTTGCAGCCAGTGTGCAGCATTATAGGTAAATCTCCTTGAATACAAACTGATGGCAAGTGTTGCAAACTGTGTTAATTCTGCAGGGGCCTGTTAGCTGTGCTGCTTTGGTTTGTTATTTGTGGACAAAGTTGAAGAAGGTATCTGTTATTGAAGTTGGTGTTAATGTAGCTGATCTTGAGTATGTAAACTACTGTTTGGTTAAGGAAACTTTGACCAACTTGGCTAGTATTTCATAATGTTTTGATTTAGGTCTATTAGTATTTAAACCAGAAAAGAGGCTATTGGTAATTAACCTGGGTGAAAGTTTTACACGGATTACATGCTCAAAGCCTGTAAAACGTGGCAAAAATGTGTAATCCATGTAAAAATTAGTAATCCGCGTAGAAAAGTGCCACGCTAGCGTGTAAAACGTGGCGACCGTGTAAAACTGACACTCTAGTGTTCAAACGTGTAAAAATATGACACATTACATGACAAACATGCAACAAACTGCCACACTTGCAAATTGTCAAAGCGTGGTCGTCAGCTTAATGTGAACACATTACATCTTACTTAAACAAGTTTTAAATGAATAAGTATTAAATGTAGATATTAACATTTCAGTAACTAAAACTGTGAATTGGTTCATTCCTTTACTTCTCATTATTGCATTATTCACTAGTCCCGTTTCTGAGTGATTACAGAGCATAAAAACTCCTCACATTCCCTTTTTAGTTTCAGTTTCTTTTTCTGTATGGTTTATTTCAGTTGTGAAGTCTCGAAGTTGCTGAATCCTTGTTTAGTTTTTGATTGGTTTTGAACTGCATGGTATTGAGTTTTCACGTTTTGAATTTTTCCACAAAGACATTTTGGTAGTTGGCAATGTTTCAGACTTCTGTGGACACCAATTAAAATTTCCCATGATTATTATTTCAGAATGCAGGGACACATGGTTTTCAGGATTTTTTGTGAATTGATCAAATATTTTGATGCACAATACAAAAGTTGGATTAATTTAAATTTCGTCCATCATATTCGCCAAATTCGGCTCCAGCAACTTTAACTGTTTTTCTGAATTAGCTTCTTTGAAATAGCCTCGAGTCATTTCAGCAAACAACCGCATTGTTTATACACTTATCTGAGGGAAATGAAGCATGTTGTTATGAACAGTGAAAACTTCTTTTGATTTCTATAGTCAAGTAGTCCGTCATGGCGAAATAAGTCATTGTCTAATGTGGCATAGACAATTGACCAAGTGTATTTATTTCCCAGTTATGTCTGTTTTTTCTCTCTTCTAAGATGTTCATGGCCATTACTACTTGAGTAAGATGGATTGTATATTTATCTGTCGCTGAATGCTTGATGGCCTTTTCATATCCACTTTCTCAAACTCTGTGTTTTGTCTTCCTCCACCTCAGTCTTCTGTATGACTTATCATAGTTTGGTGAAAGGGTTGTGTTGTGCAAAACTTTTGTTGGTTTATAGATTAAGAGTGGAATGTTTGTTATGTGAACTGCTTACAGTCATCACGTTGGCCTCCCGCTCATGTCGAGAATAGTCATTTAATGTCAGGTTTAACAAAGTGTTTCTCTGGAATTAAATTTATCAGTTTTAAAAAACGGGTTCAGTTTGGTTTTCCTTACTTTGCCAGCTTTACTCCTTGATGGTGTAACTAGGAAATCTGTTTCTGTTGATAATTCTAATAACGATACTGTATTCATCCGGGTTCACGCCCATGCTCAGCTTACCCTCGAAATTTTCAAATTTTAACTTTTAAGAGCCCATGCTTGGCTCAGTACTCGTGTCTTTGTAAATGTCCCTCTCATCAGAAACTTAGGTCTCAAAAAGTACGCAACTTACTTACCTGTGAGCAGAACCTTACCTAATTTTTAAGGTTAAGAAAAGTACCGTATGATCATGTTTCTTGAAGGAGACATGTAGTGGTTCTTTTGGCTCATTCACATTCTCATAAGTAGCACGTTTGTTTGCATAGGAAAATTTGAAGATACTCTGCGTAAAAAGCTAGGTCGCTCTACTGCCGAACTACTGTGCGTAATCGTTCCATTCTCTGTGTTGAGCTCCTTGCTGCGTTGACCACAATTCATCAATGTTTTACTTGGCTCTTGTGTACTCATGAAATTTGATGTCAATGAAGCTCCCTGGACCTTTAACCAGATCAAACATGCAGGTAAACCCCCACCCCCCGACGATTTCGTTTTAAGCACCCATGCTCCGGTTACCAACTCCGCACCCTTGTTTTTGAGTTTCCAACTTTAATCGCCCTGAGAGGTAACCTTGACAGGTGTGTACTTTTGATGTCAAAATGATTTTGGAATTTTAGATTGAACAAAGGTGTTATGCATAAGTAAAAATACTTATGGAATGGAAGATTGTAAGAATTCGGACGTTATAAACCAAGATTGTGGTAAAGCACTTCCTCTGTTCTGAGGTGGTATTTGATGTTATCGTTAGGAATTTGACTAGGTTTTTTTTTTAATAATTTCTGTCACAGACGGAATAGTTTGCACAGATTTGTGAAAAACTGATGAGAGATGATATATGCGGTTTAGAGATGGATCAATTCACTAGCAGGCAAACTGAGCAATGGCCATGCTCGTCAATAAAGTTAAAGGAAGCATCAAACACCCCTAGAAAATCAGTCTTCAGTGAATTGTGAATTGTTCCTGTCAAGTCTTCATAATTAAAATGGCTGCATGGTAATAGCAACACAGTTTGTTGCCTTGTACGTGTAAGTTTCTTGATTTTTAAAAACAAAGTATTGCATGCGTGTAATTTTGTAATCTAACTGGTATTTTCAGAGTCCCAGCCCAGTGCGATAAGGTCATGAAAAGTAGCTAAAAGAGGGAATAGTGCACAAGTGCACATTTCCGGGGAAAATAAAAGAGAGCAAGTTGATGTTTTAAATAGGAGTACAGCCTCAGAAATCGCTTTGCATTACATCCAGCTTCTCATTCACTCCCTTGCACACATTCACAAGTAAGAGCAAGCTCAGAGGAATAGGAGACATCTTTGTGCAATGCTCAAGCCATTGAAGCCAGGATTTGAACCCAGGTCTCTCATGCAGGAGTGCGGAGCTCTTACCACAGAGCCACACTGTCTCCTCAAGCAAGTTGATGTGGATGATGCCTTTGGGTAAAACAATTTGATTGTTGCTTAGTTGGCCATAGAATCCTGTATTAACTTGGTAAACATTTTATCTCAAGTTAAATGAATGCTGATTTACTGATAATAAGCTTGTGGGAGTGTTTTTGTTTGTGCATCACATTGTTTTCCTGTCACCAGATGACCACAGTCATGGCTGTTGTCACCAGATGACCACAGTCATGGTTGTGGTCATTTGCGTGTCACCACCTCAGTTCCCACTCAACCACAGCAGTTTTTGACTGATAATTAGTTGGATGGAGACACAACTGATTGAACATTGCTGACTGCATGCTGACTTCAGAGGTACTCCCATAACGGGTGTTATTCACAATGAAAAAGTGATCCATCAGCAATCCTTGAATAATGGTACCACTTGTCAGTGCACCGTTGGTCATGCTGAGTGATTTATAGTAAAAATGTGCTCCCTGGTGAAAATTCACATAAAGGTGGTGATTTATAAGTGAGTGGCCCCTTTGATAAAACACAATTAACACAGTTTCACCTGATAGCTGGATAAGACAAATGCGTTGACAACATGATTTTATCTCTTTGCAATGGACCACATATGGTTATGGGCATCCATTTAATGAATGGTTTCAGCATTATGTGCTCAGTGTTGGCTATAATAATTCATCATCGGTCATTCTTTTCTGGCTAATGATTCTTTGCCTCTCAGCTAATGGTTGTTCTCTCTTTTGTTAAATATGTGCCTTCAGTTTGACCTGGCGAATTTCAACCTTAAGCTGTTTAACATATAACTTTTGTCAACGTTTGATTCCTCATAAATTAAAAATTTATATCCCTATAAAACTTAACTGTCTGATGAGGAGAATTTTATTACCTGAAACATTTAAGATGTGGTAAGAACACAGGCTGCGAAAAATGTTTCATCTTGATTGTGTTTCTGTGACAAGTTATGTTATCTCTGTTCTTTTTCAGTTTTGTTGGGGCGCTTTGGATGAAGTGGGTTCCTCTTAACTTACTGTAGTACAAGGAAATCGTTGAAAGAACATCAAGTCCCCTACCACCATATGCAATGTTTGTAGAGAGCACTTGTCTTCCAACATTTAAAATAAGCTCTATCAAATCACTGTTTATTATTCTACTGCTTTGTCTGCCTAAAGAAATACAACGGAACAGTAAATGTTTTTGTAAACTTGATTGATTTATTTGTGTATTTGTTGTGATTACCCTAGGCATCTTTTGATAATGATGGTGAGTTTCCATAGCAATGGCCATACTCTGGACCCACTGATAATGATGGTGAGTTTCCATAGCTATGGCCATACTCTGGACCCACTGATAATGATGGTGAGTTTCCATAGCTATGGCCATACTCTGGACCCACTGTTGTAAATTGAGTTTCAATGGTAAAATATTTACTGTCCGACTGTTTTGCACACTGACTAAAATTTGTATGCAGAAAATTATGTATTGAAATTAGGACAGTTGTTTTTCATAAAATGTATGTAAGCACCAAATAAATTCTTTAACATCTTAAAACACATCTACCATCACACAATATTTTTAGAATTTGTGGGTATTCACAACAGTATCAGAAACCTTCGAAAAATGAAGAAAGTTTTATTTTTAGAATTATTTTTGTGCAGAATTCATGAAATTTAAGCATTTTGTGTTTCACCTGAAGACAAAAACGTTCCTTTCACTTTGTTGCCAATGCAGCAGGTGACCTGCTAACATTTTGTTGTCTCTCCTTCAATTTGTATATGATTTTAATATCAATAATTATCATCCTGTAAAAACGCTTTGTCTTAACATTTCATAAAGCCATGCCTTAAGAATGTTCAAAATTGCCTAAATTTGGAACGTCATATCTCAGAAATGGCTGATTCATATGAAAATTTCGGGTACTATGCTTTACGCACTGTTGTCCAAAACACTTGTAGAAATTGTTTTAAAAAGTTTCACTCTAACTTGTGGGGCTATAAAATGTGGCTTTTATGAAAAAAAAAATCAAAAATTGCATGAAACAAAAGCAAAATGTCAATTTGAAAATTTGTTTCAGAATTTCTGAGACAGCATGTTGAGCGTTTATATCAAATGAAATTTAGCTGTGTTATTGAGATCTGGTTATTTTGCTATTACGACTGTACCTTTTTTGCTACATTTTACTAATAAGACATGATCAGTACACTAATGAATGAGTGATTTCTGAATCAAAACAATCGCCTTCTGTAGGCGTTTAGTGTCGCAAAATGTGTACTTCACTAGTAGTTAAAATCTAAAGCTTTCCTATGTTGATATTTGGCTAAATACTCAGACTTGTCAATAATTACGGGTCCTACATGACCTTTAAAGACCTTATCTGTCAATCTGTTTCCTGTACCAGAAAATACTTGCCAAATAAAAGCTTACGTCCTATACATTTGCGTTTTATTATTCTCTATTTTCGTTCTAGAAGCATTTTTACTACTGTATTTGATCCGGCTCTGTGAGCGGAGAATCATCGGCTGCCAGCGATAATTTCCGTACCCACAATTCCGTGTGTGTCAGTTCAGGAACTTGTCCTTATTGGCCCCATTTTTTCCTTGTGTCTGAATGTGCTCGTTTGAAAAGTGGTCAATATTTTGTTTTATTGGTAATAATTAGCGATTCGGTTCTACATATAGTATTTTTATAGTTCGTAGTAATTAGTCGTTATTTTTTGTTTATTACGCGTAGTTTTTCAAACAATGATGAATCGTTGTGTTGCCTGTTCTGCAGTAGGAACATCGAAAACGCATAGAACCGGACACGCACTACATTGGACCCCGAAAGACCCGGCGCTCAAACGGCGGTTTGTCGAGGTTTGGTGAAACTGAGAATGGTAACAAACTAATAACATTGATTTGGAAATAAGCCGGAAGTTTTTATTTCGATGAAATTTTGCGAATTGTTAACGAGAAGTTATCTACCATTGTCAATGACTACGGTAAAATTTGTTCAAGTTCAGACAAAAATAATTCCCCAATTTTCTTTTTTCTGGGTCTTCTAACATAGATACGAATGCACACAATTTTAAATGATTTCTGACAGTAGCTACTATACAGAACTTGATCACGGTAAGACAGCCTTTTGGTGCTGCATATCATTTACAAAATATGAGAAAATAAATTTCTCTTGACCGCCATATGGTGTTCTAAATTGGTGAGATTTTATTCCCTTAACTCGCCAGCAGGATGGGTTACTTGACTCAGGGTTGCTCAGCATTTGTGCAATAATTATTCCTTAAAAAGACTCAATTTTTCAGTGAACGAAATTAACTTTAGTTTATTCACTTTATCATACTATCACAGTGGTTTCGTTGCCCGGGGATCTGCACCTAATGTTTTGTATCCAACTGAAATGCAAAAAATGCTGATAAGTTTCATCTCCAGTTTGACATAAAACTTCGTTCAAATGTCGGATTTGTCCCTATTAGGTGTGTGTGGTTATGCAGTTGATGCTCTATAAAGTGATGAGAATTATACCCTGTCCCATCGGTGTTACTTGCTAACTAAAATCAATGAGAATGCCGTGTACTGAATCCCCACTATATGGCGCTACTCATTACTCACTCTCTGACCTTTAGTTTCTGAAGAATGACAGCTTTGTAAACTTGAAGAGTTTTATTTATTAAATATCTGTGGGCTGTCTTGAGATCACCTCTGCAGTTAGTAAACAGCTAGAGGTGTGATTAGACTCGTTAGCACTAAAACCCAGTCGGGAAGTTATGTTGAAAGACTCACCAACTTTTAAATGTTTTTTTAGTTTAACTGTGAAAATATGCAGGTTTGAAAGAGTGTTTCGTTGCTAATTAAAACTGCGTAGACAATGATTGCTTGTTGTCTGAGATACACATTTTAATGACTGAAGATGACCATTCTCGAGCAGACCACCGTTTCAGTGATGTGGTACTGTGCCCATATCTGCCCAACGATCGCCAGACAATTTTGAATTAAACCTTGTTGGTGCGGGATAAGAGAGAGGGTGAGACGTGAAATTTGTCAGCCGCAAACATTAGTCATGTTTCAAGTAGGGATTTCTTTGATGTTAGTAAATTGTTTCCTACATCTTAGACATTCGATAACCACGATTTCATTTGAAAACTACTAAATAATGTACAGCGTGCAGTCTAAATAAAGTCCAGACTCGCCTTTCAGCTCTGCTGTTTTACATATTTTATTATCATTGACCCATTTGTGTGCTACCTTTCTGATTTTATTGGAAACAATTAGGTAGATGTATGAACGCTCTCTCATTTATTATTGCCTTGTACACTGTCACGGAAAATTGCAAACAGAATTAACTACAATCATTCGTGCTTGTGTTGCGCTGATGGCCATGGTTTCCAGAAACTCAGAATAGACTGTCCTCCACAAAATGCTGTGACTCCATGATCACTTCGAAGAACCTGTTGGTTGCAACTTTCCCAAGAATGCCGTAATGACTTTTAGCTGCAATGTTTAGTGTTTTGCCTTTTTGACCTGACCTTACGTAATGGTTATTTTGATCTGTGGCCACTGTTTGGAAGGTATTCACCTAGTTTGATTCCTCACCGGCTGCCTTATTTATGGTCATAACCTGTATAATGGCTGGGTCGTTTTGTTGTTGCCATCGAGTGCTGGTCTTTGATCTCCCATGCAGTGACCACTTGTCTCTTTGCTTTACGCTAATTTGGTCGCCATGTTGGATTGTGCGTGGCACCCGCCATCAGCTGTCTTCTTCTATCAATGTCAGAGGTGAACTGCAGTTTGTCTCGTAGTTCCTTGGCGGTTCTGTTTGAAGTTTGACAGATGGATATCAGATATAAACAGCAGGCACATATAACTGTCAAGTAGCTTTGAAATGTTAGATTATTTCCATAAACCGCTTATAAATTCTGGATCGTGTTGTGTCCGTGGACAGATACGTTTCTGTCGTCACTCCTTGCTGTTTCGCATGTGTTAACTGGAATGTAAAAAAGTTGAACTTTCAAGGACCTTGATAATCGAAGAAACAGAATACCTCCATTTCTGTTCTCATGATGCTTTCCTGGTAATTGTCACGTTTTAAAGTGGTTGTGCCGTGTAACAACTCAAATTTATATCATTCAACTGTTACTCAGACAGCTAATTAATTATGTCTGCATTTTTAACAGTTAATGTTATGTTTCTTCGTAAAAATTGTTAATCTCCATGCCACGAAAAGTATTGTTTTTTTTTCGTTCCAAATTTTAGAAAACGATTTGTCAAACACTTGTCACTTCGCGGGTTTCGTCCGGTGATGCAATGTGCATGTTCCTTATTTAAAAATGTGACATCCTGACCTGTTGATCCGAAGGTGAATGAAAGAATGACGATTTTTCCGGACTCTGGCGCGCAATCGGCTTCGTGGATACACAGGACCCAATTAACACATTGGATCCTGTAGTGCAAACCGGAAAATTAAGTCAAGTTGTTGGATATGTTGACTACCTTATCTGGAAAGTCACGTGATTAGCCTGACAGCTGTTCGTCACTGTGACAATTAAACAGGCTACAGAGTATAACGACGCAGAAGGTAATGGTTTAAGAACTCTTTGACAATAAGTAGTTATATACCTTAAAAATGGCCATTGTACCCAGAAAGAGGATGTTACGTATCACAGATTTCCCCGTGGGAGCTCTTCCGGATGCAACGCCTCATGGGAACCTTTCCGGATCGTTTTTGACACGAAACGAAGTTTTGGAAAATGTGACAACGTGTCGCTGTTTCAAGTTTGTCGATGACTTGTTAACGGAGACGTCGCTGGACTTCTCTATGTCATCAGATCAATTCGCGTTCACACGTTAATAATTAGTAATTAGTCCAGTGGTTGCCACCTACTCTTCAGATGGTGGTACACTATTGGAATTCGTAAGTTCTGGGAACCCCATGAATACATGCGAGTGTCACTTTATGCGACTTGAATTTTCTAATCTTACGTGCAGTCACTTTGTTCCTTTAGTAGCACTTATAAAGTCCACTGCTAAATGAGAGCGTTGTAGTCGGCAACATGTGAGTTGCCGTAATAACCCTACCATAATTTCAGAAAAAGGTCCCTGGGGGCTTCAGTTTCTTTGCCCGGAACGCAAATTCACTTCCGGAAATGGACGTTCCCCGGAACTCAGCGGTGCGGGTTCTTCCTACGTTCTGAATACTTTCATTTCTACGTAATCATTAGAGTAGTACAGATTTCTTCTAGCTCATGATTGGTCAATAGAAATGACGTAGAGTAACTGGTCCTCTCAAGAAGGGCGTGGATTGGTCCTCTCATCACAATAATTCTCTTTTACTTTTAATTCCATGTTGATATGCGCTGAGTACTTGCGCTAGAGTTAGTTCAGTGAGTAATGTCCAGCACTGAGTGACACCTATTACGCTTATCAACTCACGTGACTTTCCAAATAAGGAAGTGAATACGGTAAGGCTTGCACGAAGCCAACTGCGTGCTGAAGGCTGGAACGAGGCTGTATAGTCTTCAGAATCATCCGGTGAGGTAGCGGGGCTTTAAGAATATACCCCCCCCCCCCCCCCCC
>NMRA01000003.1:2049751-2071727 GCA_002633005.1 Phoronis australis | reverse complement strand
CCCCCCCCCCCCCCAGTTATAGTTGAAAGTGAAGGTATACAGCGCATAGCATGTGACCACTTCTGCCGTCGTAACGCTACACTGTCAGTCAATTTTACTGATGGCTGTCAATGATTGTTGCTTCAATCCTCGTTCGTATGACCACCTGTTTATAGTCCACATACACAACATGTGGTTTTTTGCTGTTTTTTCACGCCAACACAATTGGCCCTTTTACCTCCATGTGCCATTTGAAACTGTTTCCAAACTTCAAAAGAAACTGTGTTTGCCAACTGCAGTTTATGCACGTGCAACTGATGAAATGTACACATGTTATGCATCAGAATAATTTCTAAGTGGGACAGTGACTGTTTTGTGTGTGGCATGGGCATGTTATACATTTATTTTTTATAGGCAGGCCTGTGAGTATTCGATTTAACCTATTGGTGGTCCATCGGAGTTACATTTTACTTACGAATGCGACAGTATTTTTCGTGCGCCAGTGTCGGTTAAAAACTTCTCTATTTGTCCTCAGTTCAGTGACATTTGTGATGTTAAACTCGTTCAACAATCTCGGTTACGTTGGAGCAATGTAAAAAGTGCTATATGCAGAACTCTCTTTGTCACATTTATCAAACGATACCGTCTGGAAATAAATGTTCGCAATTGACTTGAACTTCTTTTATCTGTGATACTTGCCAGAGCCCGTTTCCTCGAGCATACCCATAAAGACACATCAAAAGTTGTAAGTTCAAAGGAGAGCATTTTATGTGTTTGTGGCTTTATGGTTAGTAATGAGGCATAAATCTTCTTTATTGCTTCACCTATAATAAATCAGTGAATTTAGAATTTTTGTCTAACAAAACCCTAGCGTGTCTCGATCTGTCTTTTGTGTACTGTAAAGGAGTGCATCTTTAAACGCGTTTCTAATCGATTGAATAAAGTATTATAGAAGAATTGATGGAGCTGCCAAAGCTGCATATCGCACTGTGTTGCGGGCTAAAAAAGGGAAAATCAAATTAGCCCTTTTACTACCATATCATGAAATCGGCGTCATAATATTACTTATCCTCACCGTAATGTTGTTTTGTTTCCGTCAGTAACTCAAGTCACAGGTAATTTGAACATGCGCCATTTGCGACTTTCCGGTTGGTCCGCTCTATAAACTAGTATACTATAGACCGATTTTATGAGCGTAGACCTGCAAATCGGCGAAATGCAACTTTATATTGGCTTTGAATCCGCGTTTCGTAGAAGAAGCGAACTTTTATTTAGACCACTTACCAGGGGCGGATCCAGAATTTTGAGTTGGGGTGGCGGGGCAGAGTATTAGCCAGGATTGTGCCCATCAGACATTCGCACCCCCGAACTGCCCAATGGAATCTGGCCCTTCTCTAAATCCGCCACTGCTTACAATAAAAATTGGCCAATTTTATTTCTTACTCAGGGATTTCTGGGTTTGCAAAGTAACTGACAGTGCGTTATTCTTGAACGCTATGCTCGCCACATAAAATGACACAGTGTGACATGCCAACTTGTCCGTGGTCTCTTGCAATAACTAACTTTAACTTAGTTCTTTTAAAACTCTGAACTCTTCAATTTGCCTGAGGAGAAATTTGAGACCATTTTCATACCGGTAAGGGATATAAATCCGAATTTGTTTTTGGTGATGGAAGGCGTTTGTATGTAGCCGCCTCAGCATTCAAAATGTAACAGTTTCTTTGTAATGGCCTGGTTCGTTTTTAAAGTTTTGTACTCGTTTGGTGTGACGTCTGTTGTTTCTGAAAAGATCAACGAAATTTATCTGGAAACGTTATTCTTGACACTCAAGTGTTTGTACTTTTTGTACTTCCAGGTCTCGTATTTTTGTATAATTTGTAGGATTAGAACTGAGGATGGATTCGTTTAAACCGTTCACATAAGCTTGATAGACATAACTCATTTATAAGATTTACTGATAATTTATGCAGTGTCGACAACGTGTCAAATAACCAATGCAAAGTACTGCCGTATGTAGGCCTAGGTGTATTTCTTTCAATCCCATGCAATCTCTATAGTACTCAAAGAGATTGGTAAAGGTAAATGCGGCTTCGTTTTTTTCTGCACTTGAATTGCTTCTCTTTGTTAAAATTTTGGCGTTTCATTTTTCATTGACAAATTTTCAAAAGTGTGAATATTGACATGCGGAAAACGAACGTCTATTATTCAAAACCCAAAATCATCACGCCATCTTATGGGGAAGTTCTATGTTTCCAGTAAGAAATAAATATTTTGCTGTGTTACACAACAATAAGACGTCGCTAATCACGTTTTTATAGACCTATTGAGCCTAATTTGTATGGGGAAGTTTCCTTACCACCTCTCGTATCGCTCCACCACCCCATGAAGCAGCGGACATCATCTGCTTGATCTCTCTCGTACAGACTCTTCGCCTCACTGACCTGATCATCCAATGCTGTTACTGCCTCCCCCGTTTGTTGCATTTTAATTTTTAGGGAACCCAGTCAGTCTTGGTTTTTTAATTCGAGTCATGTTCGGTGAGACATGTTATGGCTAGAGCAATAAGTGCCCAATATACGTGTTACTGCACGCCAACTTGATGCCGGATAGTTCAATCCCCTGACAGCAGCCATCATCAACCCTGTGTGGTCCGCCCTTATCTTGGCACCATCCTGACAAGCATCAACAGTCAAGACGTTTGTTGTGGTGCATAGCACTCTGGATCTGTAACGTACTGCACTACTTGAATAATCATTGACCGATTTCAATGTTTCGCGCTTGCAGCTCTCTCAGTCGATTTGATAATTTCCGTGATAAGTCGGGTTTATTCGCATTTAGTTCATTGCTGTCCAGTTTGTTGAAGAATAGTTGACGAGGATGACGGTCAAGGTTGGGATGGAGTAACCCAACAATACTTAGCCGCTTGCAGGGATCCCGCAATTCGAGAATTAATTTTCACCACTGAATAACGCGTGTCAAACTCGTTCTCAAAATACGAGACCCCTGCAAGTGATTATTGATAATATTTTTATGAACATCATCTTTATAACTTACTTGCTTTATTTTCCCATAGAGTATGCACGTTATAAAAAGCTAACGTATGAATTAAAGCTGATATCAATGAAACCATTTCCGTCAAAAAATAACTTTTAATTGAGCCCATTTTCCGTTCTAAATCTGGTCTCAACTTGTTATTCCGTTCTGTTAAACGGCACTGGAAACCACCAGCCTCTTTGTACTTTGCTGTGTGCTTGATGGGACGGAATGCTGAGAGAACATGTCTTGAAGCTTAATTGACAAGTTATGTAACTAATGTTTTGAAATATCTGTAGGCTTGTCAGATTTAGTAGTAGTAGTAGTTGTTTGTTATTGACTATCAAAACATGAACGATGGTTTCACAATATAAAGTTACGATAGTCCAACGAAAATGTTAACAAATAGATTAAAAAAGCAAAAATTGAAGAATATAGCTTCAACGCTCACAACAATGTACGCATATAACAAAAGTGATGAAGTTCAGTTCAACTAAGTACTAAACAATCAATGGGTCTAACTGACTCTAAAAATGATGTCAAACTGGAACATGTGATAGAAAATGGCAGTGATAGAACAAATGTACACATTATAATGCCCAGCGTTCGAAAAAATTCAATTCATTAATTCAGTAACATAGGTTGCTACTTGTTTGTCGAGTTGTTTCAGCAATGACGAAATCATACAATTCTAATCTCTGGTCCTGACAGGAACGCACCCGCAGCGCTGGTGGCCATTCGCTCATCAAAATTTGTAATTTATAGACTATTGATTTACATAGTATGTCTTTAAATTGCAGAGCTTTTTGGTTCTATTTCTATTTAAAACTTGATGGAAATCACTACAAATCTTTGTTGTTATGGACGTGTTTAGAGTTCTTCCTTCGTTCATTGACAAACTGTTAGTTTGAAATGCGCGGTTGAATCAGTTCAGTAGGAACTTTTCCAACAATTTGATCTTTTGTAAAAAAGAATGCGAAAAAGTCTTGCAAACATGTGGGTCCTGTGAACTTGTAGAAATTATTCCTTTTATAGTGTTACAGACATATTTGCCGATTTTGCCGCGTGGACTAGAAAGCACAGATTACCCAGACTACTGGACATTTCATGAAATACTTGTGATAATAATCATCTTATCTTAGTTTATTTTTGTGGGGAAAACGTGTATAGATTATCAATTTAATTTGGTGCGACGGTTGCAAAGAGCTTGCTATATCGCACTCGATGACCTTCCATTTGGGAATTGTGTTGATAATGAGGAAACTGGTGTCGCTCATGTTAAATTCGCTTTTTACGCATCAAGCATCCTAGCGTAACCGTATTTCCATTTGTTTTGCCATTCTTTTGTGTCCTATTTACTTTTTGGCTTGGTTAATTTGCTGGTTGACTCAAGAGCATCGACCTGAAGACATTTCACATCAGTGTCCTTTACTTGTGTCAAGGTTTAACGGAGTTGATTGTAAATACTGGCGGTGAAACAAATTGTCATTCAAAACGGGATAAAAAATGGCGACTGAAAAACTTCAATACATTGCTGCTTGTGTTAGTACCATCCGGGACTGTTGTCGTGGATTCGATTATCTCTAACATTTATCTTTTCTTGTCAAAACTGGACGATTGATTGGATAACGTGCAGCTGCCTAGATTGACTTAGCCAAATGACAAATATAAATCTCTTCTGTTATATATGCAAATTGTGTCTGTTTCATTTGTTTTTGACAGCATCCCTGTCGTTAGCAGGTGCTTCGTTGCTTTGATGTACGTTTTTCCAACTTGTGTCTAACTGAGAAAAGTGTATAGTGACTATAAATAATAACTGTCTGCTTGATAAAGGCGCCTGTCTATAACTTAGAAATTACAAAATATTCATATAACAGTTGCTAGATTCTCTCTTACATCAATATTGCGCATGTGCTCACAAGTTTCTCGGTTTGAGCCGGAACTACAATCGCGGGAAATTAATTAAAACTTGGCTTCTCGAAAAAGCGATTCTTAAAGAATTAACAGCGAATTGATCTGCTGCAAGTTCTTTTATTTCCGATATTTAGTTTCTCACTTGTATTCAACTGATGTGAATATTTGCGTTTTTTGCCTAGATTATAGGGTTCTCAAAGCATATTTTGAAGGAATGACGTAAATATTGAGTCTAGATTGCCGCGGGCGCCCGTGCGCACGTGTCACCGAGGAGACCATGTGTGCTTTTGTGTATGATCGTGTCTGCAGCTACGTTGATTTGCCCGCATAACATAAATGATGTGCAATGAAACACAAAGAGAAAGACTATTTCCATCTTTCACACTTGTTATTTACGACACATCGTTCAATTTATTTATGAAACTTGTGTTTGTGTCTGAAAAACCCATTGCCTTGTTTCACTACTCTACCAGTGAAAGTGGCAGTCGGGAGAGACGTCTGGAGAAAACAGCTGGGAAAGGTCCTCATCACCTCGTTTTAAATATTTTGCGAGCTCTTTCAGCTGTTGAAAGAACACTGTTTAAGATTCTGACACGCGTCTCTCTCTGGCTCCGCGTCTGTAGAATTGTTTTACCACCAGTCAAAACAAATGAGTTCTGACTTTTAAGATATGGTTCTGGCCTGTTAGGTGATTTACTGTCAATCTTTTTCGTAGAAAAGGCGTGGGAGCCATTTTCAAAATTTTGTGCTTTGCAGCCCGACAGGGGTCCCACTTACATAGTAAATCCGACACCAGTTGTTGTCAAATGTTCTCTTTTTAATTTTATTTTAAGCAAGCTCTGAGGAACACTTGCCCCCAGTACGGCCTCGACCGGTTGTCAAAATGGAGGATGTTTCCCTACCTTCGGTATTGGAGAGTAGTACTCGCGGGTTTTTACTATCGATTTGCGAAAAAGTTCAGTTTTACTGATGCATCACTAGAAAAACACTAAATTGGTTTGGAGTCAAATTCCATTGATGAAGTTACTGAGAAGGTGGAAGACTGTGTTTAAGCTTACCTAGTTATACTCGGGCCACTACGTCTTATCACTATTTCCCGGGAAAGTTTCTATCTTCCTTGTCAGAATATCCCGTTTGCCTGCAGAGCGAAGCCGTCAGACGTGACGCATGTTTGTCAACGGCGATTTATTAACAAACTTGTTTTGAGAAACAGTCGCTGGACACCTTGAAGATTGATATCCGGCAGTTTACTTGTCTGAGTGAAATGACCGCGGGGGTACTCCCCTTTAACAAGGTATACGGGACACGCCGCTCAGACGGATGACTTCCCACAAGGTTATCTTGGAAAAACTGATAGGGTTCCCGTTGATAGTGTCCAAAACTCTGTAGAATGTTCCGTTTCCCACTTACAAAAAACCTACTGAAGGGGTTTGAAGCGATTATAAACCCGCCTTGTGTCACATAAACAATTTTTGATTTAGACCACTTACCGTTTCGAAATTGGTATCGATGTGTTCCTTAGTCCATAAAATAGGTGTGATTTTTGGTCTTGGAGAGAGTCGACAAATAATTGCTCGAGACCAAACTCGACGCGTTGGCTTGTCACGTGACATTTTATTCGACGAGCATGATTTTTAGGAACAACGGAGTTTGTAAAACCAAAAACCACTTCTCGTCTTAGTAAGGAAAGGGCCGAGACCAATTACATAACAGTAGGTGATGTTGACTCAAAATTTAGTTTCTTCTTCATAATATCTATGTTTTTAAAGCCTCGTTTACGAAAGACCTTCGCGTTTACATAGCATGGCGTATCTTTTTATTCTGCTTTGAGCTTCCTTTAAACGAGAGCTGTTCAGTCAAGAATTCCTATGATATGGTCAAGTAACATTTTTGGCAATTAACCCCTTCAAATGGCTTGTGTTTCTTGAACAAACGGGTCCCTTTTCCAGTGCACGCTTGTAGATGGGTGGTTAACTTAATTTTCTAGCTGCGCCCCTTCAAAATATAGTCGAGTACCCCTTCACCACTCCGTACACATGGGCTCTCTTTTATCTCGTCTCGGATGACGAATTGTTTGACTTGTGAACGCTGCTGGTGATCTGTACAACACAACCCCTGTCGAAATCCGACAGTTGCGTCTTCATTTTGTATTAATACTGTCTACACATTTCCCAGACAATCGAAAAAAGCTTCCATTTTTCTATCTACATGGCCATTTATCTGAGTGCTCAGTCTGGAAGTTGTTGTGGTGCTTTTTGACGCCGCATTCGATATGGTGTCGCCAGCATCTTCGCTAAATCGTTATTACAGAACTCTCTGCAGAGTATCAAAGAAACCTAACAACTGTCATAGCCTAATATGAGAATGCATTTTCAGACATTCATGTTACGGTTATTTTCACTGCCATGCACTCGTTCTACTTGTAAAACTTCACTTGTTTTTATTACCCATTGGAATCAATTTCAGTATCTCGACAAGTACCCATTAACATTCCCTGGGTTGCACATTTTGCGTTCTTCTATGCTTGACTTAGTTACGTATAGCAATTTTCCCGTTTCGCAGCATTTAAATTTGTGTAAATACGAGCGCAGTGAATGAGCGTAAATCTCTAGAATTTTTTACGTTCCATTTCGAGACGTTTTCTGTGATTAGTAACGCCCCATCATCGAGTCACGTGGTAGCTTTCTTGTTCTGCGAAAAACGGATTGCATTAAGGCCTAGGAACGCATTCACGTGTACGCTATTGCCGTTACCTTCTTTTGTATTCATACGGTCCCTTGTTTCTGGACGTGTGATTCCAAAATTGGGGATCAAAGGAAGAAGCTGAGAATAGCAGGCGGTTATTTTCTATGTGATTATGTTGAATAACGGGATGCTTGCAACACGTGAAAAAACTTCGCTGATTGTTTTTACAATGAAAAACGTCCAGTTATCAAAATAAATCAAGCACAGAGGAGTTTATGGATGTTGAACGTTTGTTCGTTTGCTTATTACTACTGGATGCTGTGCCCCTGTAAGACTTCAGTGCATTTAATTCGTGTGAATGATAAACTGAGAGCTTGACAATCCTGTGCAGGTGCCCAATCGAAACAATCCCTGCGTGGTCGAAGCGGCACCTCACGAAGAAATTGTTCAACTCAATCACCCTCATAATAATCTTAATGAAAGGAAGAATTATCAAAATACCTCAGCTTAGACAAATTGTATGTTTGGTACATAAGGTGTGAAATCTTATTTTGTCTTTGAAATGATGAGAATTACAATTGTTGTGAACTCTTCTGCCGTTTTCCAGCACAACAAAAGTTCACATTTCCGTCCTTGTTTCAAGCAAAGTAAACGTAATTTATGACCCGAACATCTTCGCTATTGGATGAATATTGAGTAATCTCCATCGATATGTTACAGAAGATAAGATGTGAAATCAAATGTTAACATGTTTTTAAAAATGGGATTCGCAAATGTCATGAGCTTTCTAAGTAAATAGTCTACAATAACTAGATATAATCAGGCGTGCAATTTCTCTCTGGTTTGTATTATTTCCCGGTTCATAACTTTTCGTTCGCAGCTCGCCAAACTAATTTCAACAAATAAACCTGTCTCTAGTCGTTTCAATGACTGGTTATCGGTTTCTACAAATCGAACCCCCTCGTCTTGTCAAACAAGCGTTCATAGATTGTCTTTAAAAATACAAGTTATCTATCTTAATGTAAATATGTACAAAGAGGCCGCATTGGCGCTTACTCAGTTCCTGAACCAAGCGCCTGGGAGGCCAGTTTAAGGTCTTATCAGATGCCGTTGCGCCCGTCTGTTTGAAGTAAAATTCTCCTGGCGATGGAACTAGTGTTTTAGTTGCTGATAAAATAACAATTAGTTTTTCGGGTTAACGAGGGTGTTGGAAACGTATTTTTTATGGGTTGGTAACTTTTGGTTATCGGAATATAGTCCGGTTTTAGAGTAATGAACGAAAGGTATCATCATGATGGCTCTCCGCAACAGTTCGCCATTGTGTTGATAACACGCTGCAAAATATTGCTATGAAGTTAAACTTAGGCGTTCACTATGCGTTCGCAGTTTGCCAAGGGCGAGCTGCTTTCTACATGTTCTTATTGAAGTTGTCTGTCACGGTACCCCATAATTAGATTGATTTCTGTCCGGCCGATGACCACATTCCGTCTGATGGCGCTTTGATCTCTTTGAAGCTTGTCGTAAGAGTGTCGTAACACAAGTGCACTCGATCATTACCCTGTCTACAGAATTACTGGTCTTCTTGATGTCGTCATAATCAAAATGTCTTCGCAACGCAACATTAACTTTCCTTGTGATGAGTAGACAGCCGGTAGTTAGCGCGACCATACGTGCAAATTACAACATACCTTTGACAATAATTTTGCTTAAACATTTCCCACTGTTGCTTTGTATTGCTACTGAGGGGGAATTCTTTTATTAAAAGGCCCCATGGCTCGCCCTTTTTCTTCATTTTATGCGTAATTATCCAAAAATACTTGATGTTCATTGTTTAAAAATGTCAAATTGTTGTTTTTACGTGACTTGCATTCCCTCAATGTGATCGAACTTGATCAGTGATTCTTCTCATTGTAGTAAACATGATGCGAAACGGCCTGAAGCGGCCATATTCTAAAATAGTGTGTAGTAGACGTATTGCAAAATAGTCCATACTAGACATGTTGTAAAATAGTCTGTAGTAAACATATTGTAAAATAGTCTATAGTAGATATTCTAAAATAGTCTAAAGTAGACATATTGTAAAATACCGATAGTTTGTAGTAGCCATATTGTAAAATAATCTGCAGTAGCCATATTGTAAAATTGTCTGTCATATAATTGATATTTAACCCCTCAACATTCATCTCTGACATTATTTAACCCCTAAACATTCATCTCAGACATGTTTTAATCACTTTCAAAGAATTTCATGCAGCGAAGAATGTTTCCTGTTCGCAATTACGGCGTCATTTACGGTTTAACAACATTCGTTTCCAAAATGAAACGAATTTTGTGTTTTTAATTTTCACGGTTTTACATAGTTTTAATTATATGACAAGAACGCAAAAACAGTCGATGTAATGTGACAGGTCACTTCGTAAGACATTTTTAAGGAGCAATTCTATGCGCTGGTAGTGCTGTCATTTTGTGACATGCTACCCCCACCCGCTCTGTCTTTATAACCGCCACTGTGCCCTGCTAACGGAACACAGCTATCTGTCAGCCTTGAACTGCCGCGACGACTTTATTAGGTTATTTCGCTGCATCTCGTCCTGACAGGTGGTAGTTTCGAATCACGACAACAATCTCGCGTGTTTGTAGCCTGATAAATTGGCCTATTTACGGGAAATCGATTACTGTTGTTCATTGATAACTCGTTTAATATATTTCTCCTAATTTCAGTCAATCAATGTACACAAGGATGTGCCAACTCTGAAATGTGACTCGTCCTGACACAACCAACTGGCATATGTGTGACTGTCAGCTCGTTCACAGCCGCTCAGTTCATTGCTAACTCTCAGAGGACATCATATTGACATGTTGCTTTCGTCACCTGGGAGAGGCGCTTTGGCTCGACTCGGGTTGTCATAACTGAAGTAGTCTAACAATAAGTGAATCAGGTTACTTGAAATTTCTCTTGTTTCTGCAAGGTTGCTTAAAATTGTTTCATTGTTTAGTTGAGAATGTGCTCAAATAAAGCATAATAATTGTTTTGTTTTGTCTCAAGTTTACAGAAAGCCAAAATTGCTCATGGTTGGGTACCTTTGAACGTGGTTTGAATATTTACCTAGAGCAGACGACTAAACTGCGTTTCATGGTCACAGCGCAGGCGGTGGTAACTACGCTCCACGAGTGCATTTTGTGACCCGCACGTTAACTTTTCCTGAACTTAGGAATACTCTGCATTTCATTTTCATTAAAAACTTCGTCAAACGATCTTCGACGAAAATCTGTTTAGTCCAAGCTTATTCCCTTATGAAGCTCTTTCGGTACGAGTATATTATTTTGAATGATAAACATTGGTTAAAACTGCATTTCCGCAGAATTTAGTTGCCAAAATTGAAATATGAATTAATCCCCTTAAGCGGATAAACTATGTCTCATATTCCTTACCATGATAGGACTTAATTTTTGTTACCAACAAGAAGATCAAGAAAATGTTTCAAAGTTTTTTAGGGTTGGCCAGACCTAAAATTCTGAAATAGCGCATGTGCGGGTTCATTTGGCAACAATTCAAGGCCGGGTGAGTGGTGTGGTGATATTTTAAACCCCAGTGCATGAACGCAAAAATGCGTAATTTTAGCTTTGTTCAGTCCAGTAAGTTGGNGGTTTCACAAGAAGACTGACATGAACGGGCCTAACGAATTTTAGTTTAATTTTTTACTTCGGTCTTGCCCCAACAAAATGACCGCCAGTTGAATGATACTGGACTTTACTTTTCTAAAAAAATAGATAGGAGAAAACTTTTACTTCTGTGGTTTACTATGCGTTTCAACATTAATATGTTTCCACTCATATAGGTATTCTCTGTCCGGGTAAAAACAAAAAAAGTATTGTTTAGATACATTTTATATGAACCTTTATAATATCGAATATGCACATTTTATAAACGTCAAACATCAAAGTAAATTCAAATTACTTTCACACTCGGCTTTTCTGTGAATCATTGTTTTTAAAGTTGACATTTAAAGGCAATAAGCATAACAAAACTTACTAAATTAGAAATTAACAAATATTTATTAAATCTTTGTATAGAATAACATACAGTGATCAATCTTACAAACGACTTTAATTGCCTCCTCGGTACAAGGAAATTGTATAAAACCGCCAATGTTTTGGCTTAAAGCAAGTCTTCGAAAGGAGTAAGGCGAGCCAATTTCCTTTGGGTAAAAATCTTGCACTCTCGAGCAAATTAACAACGCCCCGCGCGTTTTGTCTGTGGTGCTGAGCAAAATCTTAATCCTGCTTAAATTGTTTGGATAAGGTTTAAAACTTGGCGTGTTCCATCAACCAAGTAAAGAGATTAACTGTTCGTGCTGTCTATCAAGAAAAGTGTTTTCTTTCCTGTCAAATTATGGCAAGAACTTGCTTGGAATTAACAACATCCAATCGGGCATAAGTTAAACGCTTTCTGTTCAAATGTCAAATGTTGCAGTCATAATTTATCAATCTTTATTATGACATGAACACTGTCGAAAAAAAAACTTCATGGGAAACCTGCAAGAGTTCCAACTCTGATCACGGTGCTACAGTGGGTCCAAGTCGCGAACCGTATAGTGCAGCGTAAGGGGAGTAATAAGCCCCTAATGTTTGAAGGGGCAGACTGGGTACTGAGGCACTAGGTATTCCCGGTACAGAACCAGGTTTGGCATACGGGTGGTACCTTGAACTGGATATTGGACTCAGGCTTGACGGGTACGCCCTTCTCAGTGAGTTGGGGCTCAGCGATGAAGATGGCACGTACGGAGACTGTGGAATACTAGTTGGTTGTAAATTGAACGCCGGAAGGCCAGGTATGGAGGGCGGTGCCACGTCAGAAGTGGAAGTGTGGGTACGCAAGTGTTGTAATAGTTCTTCGGGTGAACTAAAACGCTTACCGCAATATTCGGTGCCGGATACCCAGTTACATACGTGAGGGACGCTTGCC
The DNA here is from genome assembly GCA_002633005.1 of Phoronis australis. NCBI lineage: Eukaryota > Metazoa > Phoronida > Phoronidae > Phoronis > Phoronis australis. The sequence goes on along the minus strand of NMRA01000003.1, from coordinate 2,059,150 downwards.
TGATGGCTTGCCGGCGTTGTCGGGGCGGCTAAGTGTGGATACAAAGACGGTAGTCCGAGACCCGGGATGTAGCCCGGTAGTAGTCCTGTCAACAATTGTGACTGTAAGTGTCGTTCAATTCCCGAAGCAGCAGAAGTTGGTAGTCCAGGGTATAACGATTTCTGGTGATTGCATTCAGTACATGCGGCAGTACAGGTGTTGGGAGCCATTTGAGCAGTATGAACACTCATTTGACAAGTAGTACAGTAAGGGTCCCGGCATATTGGCACTAAATTCGTTCCTCCCGATGCAGTTTTTACCCGGGCATATGACACGTACGGGTTGAGTGCAGCCGCTGTACCCGGGGATGTGGGTGCTCCACTTTTCAGCGAAGCTGCCGAGTGTAAACTTGCTAAAGTATGCGCACTGAGTCCCGCGTAGGCAGGGTTAGTAGCTAAAGCGGCAGGGTCCAAGGGCAAATGACCAAACAGATGCGGATAATATCCAGGGTGAACGAATGATCCTGCTGACACGTTCGAAGGGGGGTCGAATGGTCTAGCTGTGGCAACTGTTCCGGTAACTTGGGTTGTGCTGACGCTGGAGCGCGAAACAGAATCTTGGTCGCTGCTCCCTCGAACATTGTCCTGTGTTGTAGTTGTCTGATTGCTTGACCGGGATGTATTCGAGGGCGAACTCCTCGTTTCGTTTGGGCTGGACCTACTTGGAAGTGATGGGGACTTAGACGTCGATTTTGAAATAGGAACAAGAGGCGGTATGTCTTTGGGTACGGCGCGATCCCTTTTAGGTTTCGTTTCCAATATAGGCGTTTTACTGGCCTCTGTCGATGTGGGTCTCGCAGATTCTTCTGAATGAGGGGATTTGCGTGGCGACGTTCTACTCTCCGTTTTCTTTTCCAAGGGAGGAATTATTGGTTTAGACGGAATGTCCTTTCCTATGCTGCTGCATGTCTGCGCAAGAAGTGCCAAAGGACTTTTCTTGGCGTCCAGCTGAAAAAAAATAATTATTTGAAAATTTACAGACTACGGAGGCGTCACATCTCATTTATCATACATTCTCATTACGATTTGTTGGCACTGCTTTAATGTCGTATCACTTCGTAGAGAAGGAATGTGTCGTTGAATGCCCTCCAAACACACAGTTATAAAAAACAAGAAATAAATTTTCAAGTACTTACTGTTGTGGGCAATGGCTGTAAATAATCCGGCTGTAAATACTTGTAGTTGCTCGTAGTAAGCATTCTTTCACGTTATACGGGCGCTACTATAGTTTGGAAGGCAACACAGTCTACGCACACAAGCTAATACACAAATCGCTCTTCGCCGACTGACGGTTCAGCAGGCACGCCACACAAGTTTATTCTGACGTGCCGCACAGCTAGACAGCACTGAAAACATAAATTTACCGACAACACTTGTGAATTACCACATACATGAAAGCCTAGTGCCGCCCTCCAATCAGATCATAAATTAAGAGTGATTACACGCTGCGATTGGTGGATTTTCTCTGTGTGACGTCAGCTCGATTAAACGTCTGCCAGTGATGGATAGGCGTGTTATTACTGACAGCCAATGGTTGGCGTTTTCTGGGTCTTGCATTGGCTCACATCCAGCCGCCAGGCATAGACTTTAATCAATCATTCACTAGGCTTTCCTGTCAATCAAACTTGATTTATATCACCTTTTGTTGCTAATGTATACAGTCTCAAAGAAGCAAATAAAGGATAAAACATGTTGAATGGTTAATACTAATCGCTGTGACTAGACCTAATTTGCGCTCAACACAGCCGTGGACAACCAGAACAAAAGTTGTCTTTTTCAAAATGCCCAGATAGCATGAAGACGGCTTTCAGTGAATCCTCTCCGCTAAGAATGTGGTTTACACACCATAAATGAACGTTGTTAGCCGTTAATAGCTGTGTGTGCGACATTGCGGAAGATCAAAGGAATAACGCGATTATGGGGAAACCTTATCGATCAATCTCCAACAGGCTGGGGTGTTTGAAAACAGATTCGATTTGACGTGTTGAAAGAATTGACATCGTCATGTTGACATGTTTAACAATTACGCGGCTACTTCTGAGGGGAATGTCCTGCTTCTTGGCGTTTTATTGCTTATGTCTGTCAGATAATTTGTGTAAAAAACTGCTTGCATGAAGGTATTTTTCTCGATAGTTTCCAAATGCGCGTCAGTAATTCAGACTGCCGTGTTCAGCTTAACTCCAGTCAGAGCTGAAATTTTGTAATGCCCTGCGGGTTTATTTAGAGCTGTCTCCATTGAAGTGGGTTCTCATTTTTTCATTTGTCTTCTGATACTTATAGCGTCGTGAAGGTATTTATGGACCTTAGGCCACACGCAAGTATTATCGAGAGATACTCGAAGTCGAAACATTCAGATTTTGAGTTTTAAATCGTTTAGGACTGTTGATGAAGCGTTTAGATAGGCGTATAAAAGCTACGACTCGTGACTCGTACTAAAGCTGTTCTTACGGTCTCGGCTTCGTGAACCATGAGGCCTATGTGCGCGAGTTTTCAACTTTTTTCGTTCACATGAATTTAAGCACTCGTGAACCCCTTATCGGCTGTGGGATCTAACTAGTACACTGTGACTGAGTTCTTCCACGAACAAAGATTTCGGTTGATGTTTTATCGTTCCACATGAAATGCTTTTTATTAATATCAAGAATGTCTTGGTGACTAGTACAGGATTAGGCCATTTCAATGCAAAAAAAAACTTGACCAATAAAAGTAGTAGTCTGTGTTTCCTCCTATTCGTGTTACAGTTGTATACTCTGTTGATACTGTTTTGCAAATGCGATTTATACTATTGGGTGTCCGACGTCGTGAGACGAACTCACAAACATTGACGGCTTTGCTGGCAAGTGTGAGACGGGGGTGTTCAATTCCAATACACATCGACCTACACTTGAGCGCTGCCTGTTTCGCCTTTGATGTTTACCGCTTCCTTCAAACATGAAATCGTAAACCAATCGAGATCGGTAAATGTATTGCGACCTTACGCGTAAAGTTAACAAGAATGTGTATTTGTTTTGCCCAGCCCCTCACTTGATCGGTCGACAATGCGGTTGACGTACCGAAATCGGCTTATTTGTCTTCAAAGGAACCGCGGAATGTGTCACTCAAACTGGTGTTTGATTGACAGCTTAGCCGGTGGCAGTAAGGATCCTAATCCACCGAGACCTGGAAGGAAACATTTCTGACATTGCGTTTTCATGGCAAGATGATGAGTTTGGGAATTGGGTTAATAAGCATAACAGAGAAGTGATTTTGGAACTTCAATATGTCTTCTAGAAACTGTTTCCTAAGAGCGTTCTTGAAAGAATGGTATAGAGTTGCTAACGCTAAACCCCGTTCTGGAACAACGGCCGACTCCGACCGCGTCCTAGTATCTTGATCAAACGCACTGAGGACTGGTGAAAACGGGCAACATTCGCCAAAACATGGATTGAATGTGACACGGTAAATAGGGTTCTTACTCAGATCGTATCGTGAGTTCACAACGTTAATTCAGTTACGTTTATGATGTCAACATTCTTCAGAATGTAGCGAGAGCAACTTTGACGTGACAGGGCCTTAATGCTAACCAATCAAAATATTTTCGAAATTTCACTTCGTCTAGTGACGTTTTATTTATTTTTAGGATGTATTCGTTTTTTGTTTACGGTGCATCCACGATGAAACGTTGACCAAGTTCTAATCAATAGCGTTATAGCTAATTGGATGATCAAACTTACAAATCAATGAGCTTGTCACTGTGTTTATCAGTTCATTATTTTCTTACGTTCCAAAAGAGTACTTGTTCTGTTATAACGCCGCCTTGCGTTAGAAAAAAAACAACTTTCGTTGTAGACCACCTACCGTTATGAAACTGGACTCAAATTGCCCAAAAATTGTGATTTGTGATTTCTGGGATTAGAAGGAACTGACATCTTGTCGTCACTTGAGACCTGGCCCTACAAGTTGAGTTGTCAAGGCATGTCAATTTATTCACCGAACATGATCTCGACTAATAATTCTTCGCAAGGACCAAAATTGCTTCTCATCTGAGTGAGTAAAAAGTTGAGGCCAACTTCATAGCGGTAAATGGTCTAAATCAAAAGTCAGTTTCTTCAACGGAATCAGGGTTTGTCACCGCTTTACTTGAAGTCAAGTATGAAGTCGTTTTCAGAGCGCCCCGCTCGAATTCAGTCAATGAAAAGTTGGGAACGGGCAGAGACTAGCCTTATTTTGGTCTACGGAGATGCTACTCAGACTTCAACGCTTAGTCGATTCCCACTCGTTTTCCCTGTTTTCGAAATAGTTCTGATAAGAACTGCCGAATGCTGGATTCAGGTACGATTTTTAGTTTTTTTATTCACAAAGAGATGTCGCCACAAAATGGTTATTACATGATGATCACGTGATAAAGCGCGCCCACTAGATGTCTCTAGCATACAGTGCGTTCTTCAAGTAGAGTTGGCCATAGAATATAGACCGAGATGGAGTTTCGTACAAATAGCAGACGATTGTTCACGACTATTTAAAGAGACATTATCGTTTTTACGGTCGAAACCGCAATTTTGAATTATTTTTGGACGGGGTAGACTTTTTGAAGTTATTGGCTATGACTAGAGCCACAAAACTCGTTGTCTGTCGCTGAAATCAACTGCCCGGTGACGCTAAAAATACTGCCGGGTGGCGTGATTGTCGTCAGTGGGGTTGGCGTATTTTTTGGTGGCGGTTGCATAGCGACGCCGTCAATGTTTTGGGGCTTCATGATTGTTGTGGCGTGTTAGCATTGCCAACAGTGTTGGAAATGACATTTTAGGCCCCGGTGTTGTCGGCACTGTCGATGTTCTTGACAGTATCGATAGCGATTGTGCGGTCTTCTAAGTTGTTCCCTGTATCGTCATTGGTTACGTGAGCATTTCTGTCTGTGGTGTAGCCATAGACATTTTAATACCGTGATGTCTATGGGTCTAGCTGTTTCTGTCGTCATAATCCCTTATTCATTCGATTTCGCCTGGTGGCGCTCCGCCTCCGTCAGCGTGTTCATCATAGACATCTTATACTATGTCTATGGTGTTCATGTTTCACCTGGCACATACGCTCGTGCATGGCAGAGCAAGTTGCATATTACGCTATTGTCATTGGCGGCGCACCATAGGGGGCTGGGGGGGCATAGCCCCCCCACTTTTTCAGTGCTGCGCCACCCATGATTGTTACAGTTGATTACCAAAGAACACGATGAAAAATAATACATGCCGGTGTCGGTTTCCGTGGTAAATGTTTGAAACTGTAATCTATGGAAATGGGAAGTTACGTCGACTGGGGCACGTTGTGTACTTCGAAGTCCGGCTACATTTGTCATTTCGGTACCGCTACTGGTGGACGCAAACCCCGAAGTCCCGATCTTTACAAACAGAAGGCCCGAGATACGCGCATCAAGGTTAAATTTGAAGTATTGTATGAATTGTTTAAACCTGTTAACACGTCAGTATCCCAGAATAAAAGTCATGCATTCATCCATGGCCCTGTCACATTCCTACTAAATAATGGTCATTGTTATTAAAAGCTCATTTGTTCCTGGCACCTAGTGAACTTAATGAGTGTTTGAGATGTTTGCCCGATCATGACTCTAAAAAATTTTTGATGCAATTTAGCAGTTCCTGTAGCTATCAGTGGCGGATTTAAGGGCAAGGGGGCCATGCCCCCTCCCCCCCTAAAATTCTACCAGATACCATTTGGCAGTTCGGGTGCGAATTGGACCTCATGAAAATTTCATAGTAGTATTGGAAATTCTATATCACAAACTCCAGTTAATGAGTAAAAATTCATCAGTTAGACCTAACAGTGTGAACACGTGGAATTTCATTAAACAAAATTATTACTTTCAATAAATCATACTTCGTCATTGTTAGCATGGTTTGTATAAGGTCACCAAACTACATTGATAAAATTTTAAACATTTTCAACATTCTCGTATGCTCTTGAAAAGTTCAAAAACGAAGATTTTATCACTTTTTGGTTTCAAGTTAAAGAATTTTTACTCTTATCTCTTTCAAGCGCAATCATGCGTAACACTCCACGTGCGTGACTGTTATATTGTGGTTTGGGCTTGCAGCTTTAGGCTTACAGTCTGGCTGTTGACGTCACACTCGTCACAGCAATCAAGTTCATATTTAGCAAGAACAACTTACTAATAGACTGCCAACTGTATTAGCAGGAAGAGATTTCCTGGTATTAGTTATGACTGAGCGAGAAAATGTTGAAGTTGTCTAATCACAAGAATAATCTCCCCTACCAGTAGCTGTCTACTGTCTTGAACTTTGTGTGCCTGTGCAAAATAAAAGCAATTTAAAAATAAGTGCTTCCTGTTAGATGCATTTACATTTTTTAGTTTTTAGACCGCAGTCTAAATCCATCGTGTATACTTTTTCTTCTGGGTGATAATGCTTTAGCATTTTTGATGAGGATAAGACTGGAAATTAGCATACTTGCACTTGTTTGCTATATAAATTCAAAGTGGACCTTTCTTTTTTATCGTTAAATCTAAAACCTTGAAAAGACTTGTTCGTGAAAATGTTCTGAGAGATTGTAAAAAAAAGACCTTTCATCAATGGGCGGCGCACCATAGAGGGCTGGGGGGCAATGGCTCCCCATTTCTTCAGTGCTGCGCCGCCCATGGTTATGGGCAGTGCACCACAGGGGGGCTATAGCCCACACTTTTTTCAGTACTGCGCCGCCCATGATCTTGTTAGATTTTAAAGTCACAAAAACTTAGGAACCTTTCGTGGAGAATTCACCATGATTACTAAACATGGGCGGCGCACCATCAGGGGGCTGGGGGGGGGGCTATAGCCCCCACTTTTTTCAGTGCTACGCCGCACATGGTCTATAGGTGGTGCACTTTTGAAATATTGCCATAGTCAAGAAACTTAGTGACTCCAATCCCTAAATATTTGTAATGGAATTTTCAAATTAATTGTTGTTTACTTTAATTTACAGTTAATGTCCATTTTTATTCAACCGTTGACATACACAGCACTGATAGTTGTTTCTTTGCCAAGATAACAATGTCATCAAAGCAGAACTGAGGCAACCAAGTCACGAAGTCTCCTATCAAGGCCAGTATAGCCAAGTCATTGCTATAAACAATGAGAATAATGTGGATTGGAAAACGCGTCACCCTCTTTAGCATCACATGTAATTTCAAACCAGTTCGTATACAGGTCGCTACTCAATTTGACTCACCACCGAGATTTCATTTACACCCAATGTCAATACTTGATAATTTTGTAAAATAGCAAATCTCTATCAATCCAGTCTAAAGCTTTTTGCATATCGATAAAGCGACAATAACTTGGTGTTTCATACATGCCCTTCCCGAAAGAAAGCCATTTTGCCCATCAACTAAAAGCTGTTTTGTTTAATAAAGCTAGTCAACCTTCTCACATTCATTTACGTTTTATGAACTTTCCTGCTAATAGGGAGCCACAGTGGGCTGCATTGACCGGGGGTGGGGGGTGGGGGGGGAGCCGTAGACTGATTTGCACAAGGATGTGCCGCAAGTTGCAGGCCTATGTATTATAAGCCTGTATTTCCGCTTAATTCAAAATGTGTACAACTTCCAAAATTGGTCGTAATAAATCTAAGATAAAATGTAAAAGGAACGCGCAGACGTAGCCTCGTCACATTATTAGCAAAATACGTAGGTGGTCCAATATAGTAATACTTGCTTATTAATCACGCGATCGTCTTATAGCTCTCACAAAGCCAGTCTCCGTTGTCTTCATAGAAATGATTAGTCTCTCGTGTAACTTGTCGCATAGAGTAGTTTGTTTTCCTTGAGGAAGGTTGAAGCGGTCGATAACACTGCATTGCTTATACCTCAGAGTTGGGTTTTACGCTTGGGATTTCGGGAAGCAGAGGGTACGTGTATACGATCGTTTGTGATGCTCTAAAGGTAAGTTATCGAGGTGGGTGTAATCCACTTATTCTTTTTGTATTCAATACTGGTTGTCTGGAGACCAAGCAGTAATTTCGATTTTTCTTTTACTACCTTCATTCACAACTTCCAAATTTTGAATCTGACTGTAATCAATATTTTTCGTATTAGAAACCGACGCAGCGTCAATTAAGTGAAGTTGAAATCGTTTATTTTAAACAGGAATAAGTCAAGTTAGGGACAGTGAAGCAATCAATGAACTTTATTCTGTTATTTTTTTCAAGTGTATATAGGAATACTCACTTTCCGCATTAAAGGTTTTCACTACTTCCTAGAGGTGGCCCGTATTGTACACGCTTTGGAACCACAAATGTTGGTTCCCAGGTAGATGCCAGTAGCCGTAGTGAAAAGAACTAGTTCGGCCTAGGTCTTGTTTGACGTATATTAAACAGGTAGAGTACGTAACATCGTAGACGAGTAAAGCCCTGTCTACCATTCCGATCTGTCGCATACAGTGGCGGATCTAGGATATCACAAGGGGGGCCAACATTTTTGTCCGGCTGTAAACATTTGCGCAAACTGAACCACGATTGTAGATGCGCATAGCACCGAATGGGGGGAGGTCGGGAGGGGGGTTTGCCCCCCTCCCGCCCAGGAAATTTTTCTGTTTTTACATCTAAAAATCAAGTATTTTCCTTGATTCCTGAAGTATTATCCAAGAAAAAAAGGCAAAAAAATACGGAGAACGTGTCAAACAGGAAAAACCGCATGTACCAAAGATTCGAACTCACGACCTTGAGCATAGAGCGCGCGTGCGTTACCACTACACCACCAATATTTCACCACTGATTTCATTCTAAGAGACCTACTTGTTTATGGTCCACAGCGTTTGCGCGCGAAACCTACTTCTTTTTGTAATGCTTATTATACGTTTTGTGCCATCGATTCTTAACAAATTTGTCGTATTTAGAATAGTCTTCAAATGCCCAAAAGACCAAATCCGTTTTTCGTGTTGGCAATAATGACGGGATTGCTTTGGAAATCGTCTTAACATAAGGTTTGACAAAGAGAGTATTGCGAGTTTCTGAGTGATTCACTAAGGCTTCGATTAAAATTCCCATCTTACCAGCAGCTTCTGTTTTTTCATCGTCACTCAGGTTCCATTTTCTATAAAAAATGAAGTAAATTTTCTTCATTGCACAGTGGAGCAGACGACGGAAACTGAGTCGTAGTGCGCAGCGCCACTGCCGGTCGCCTGGGATATCGCGGGAGAGCCTATACTTAACCCTAGTTCCGTTACGAACGCGCCGTGTTCCGAATTTGACACTTGAAATTGGACACATTTAAATCTTTTTTCATCCGTATAATTTTAATTACCGGGGTTAATTAATAAACTCAACATTTCCCTACGCTCTTACTGTTTTATTTTTTTTTGCGGCAGCCAAGGGGGGGGGG